>BPLS01031245.1:0-16557 GCA_019656275.1 Rhododendron kiyosumense
ATAGTTCACTCTTGTACAAGAGTGGGTCTTTTAATTTCAAATCCATACTGAACCAATTTTCAACTCATTTAAACCCATGTAAATATGGGTTAATAAGGATTGAACCCAACTCAACTCATTTTACAATATCTGTGGGTTGGGTTGGGTTAAAGTTGGTGAATTTGGACGGGTTGAAAAATATGGGTCGAGATTGCTATCTCTACCTATAAGGAATCCCAGATTTTTTTAAAATGAGGACCTCATTATCCCGATCAAATTTTGATGATCCGAACCGTTCAATGTGATCAGAACGTGATTTTAAATGTCCCCATTAGAAATCAGCAAAAAATATGATCGAAAAGTGCTTGATGTGAGCAATTTTCATTGAATGGTTCAATTAAAAACTGTTCAAAACAAGCACTTCCTGGTCATATTTTTTGCTGATTTCCCGCGAAAACCCTTAAAATCATATTCTGCCCACATTGAAATGTTCGGATTATTAAAATTTGATCGAAAAATGAGAGATCCTGACCGTAAGAAAAACAAGAGATCCCTTATAGAATCTGTGGTGTATATACTAATATGGACATTTGTACTTTTAATTTCACCTGTACTTTATAGATATAGTTCAACTTTCTTACCTCTTTATATATTAGGGTCATATGGAATTTGTGATATCTTTTTCTCACTTTTGTAAAGTTCTCATTGCTTTATTTGTCACGGATTTAAAGATGGGGGCTTACATGATCGAGCTTGAAGTGGTGGGCGCCTAAAGTAGTACCCTTGACCGGCCTGTTGTCATGGATTTAAAATGTTCTTTTATGGATTCTTAAAAAAAATATTAGCTTAATTCAAATCCGATATTGGTAAGGGCAGTTTTAGAATTCGTAGAATGCCCTATGAATTTTGAAACAACGCGTCCTTACCGATATTGGATTGAGCTAATTTTTTTCAGGAACCCAAAAAAATAAGAATAATTTGTAGTTTGAATCATCTTTGTAGCACCTATAATAGGTCCCACAAAAATAAAAAAAAATCATTAATTTTTCGCCCATTAAATAGGTACCAAACATGGCATAGGAAGGGTAGAATTTCTTGCACCAAAATGATGCTGTTACCTGCCGACCTTTGTGATCAGCTGCATCCCCTTGTTCAAAATCTTCTTACCCTCTATTCCTCCAACGCTTGACTTCAAATTAAAAATGTTAAATTATTTTAGAAGGCTTATGTGTTATTTTGACATTTCTTAATTGACATCAAAGTTTCCTCTCTAACCCTTATGCCAAAAAAATAGAGCTCATAAACTTAAAGAAAAAAAAACCCCAAATGTGGAAACTGTTTGAACTCAAATAGTAAGTTTCTGAACTTCCCAACAGTAAAATTTTTAAAATTGGCATACGGGGTAGGAGCTGTCAAAATTGGCAAGCAGGTATGTGATGCTAAAGTCACGTCAGTTTTGACATGAGTGAAGGCAGATGAATTGGATTGAGAGTTGAATTCAAAAGTGACCGTTAACTTGTCCAGCTCAGCTTTGACATCTCCTATTGAAGATGTTCTAAAAGGTTAACTTTGCAAGTTCAATTAATTCTTTGATAGCTTCCGCGTTGCTCCGATTCGTTGGGAAAAAAATTCCTTTGATAATTAAAGCTTCTTTTTCTCACATAAGCGATCAAACCAGTGACATTCATGGTCTGGATACGAAATTTAAAAAAAAAAAAAACGATTCACGCCCATCTTTTTAAGTGTATTAAAATCCAACTCGAAAATTTCAAAGCGATTGAAGGAGCACCTAAAATGGCATAAGAGCAATTGCCACTCGTATTTTATTACTGGCATATGTCCCCGAAGTCATCCAGCTTCAAGGGATAGTAGGAAACAAAATCTGTCCAGTGCAATTCAAATGTTTTTTTTTTTAATTTTGGGGTCTTTATCTCCGTCTATTGATTTTTTTTTTCTCGATAAAAATTAACATTGTTATATTTAGTTAGTGGAGCTTGACCCCATTGTCGAATGCATGAGAGCACCACTTGACTAGCACTCCACTCCACTCCACTCACCTCCATCTATTCTCTTTAATCATTACTCCATATTTGAACATATTCGTGACGAGGTTGGCTTATTTACGGAGGCTCCGTGAATAAGGTTTACGGAGCCGCGCGATCTCAACCTTTCATTTCAGCTTTAGACGGTTGTGGGTGATGAGGGTCGCGCGATCTGCTTACGTGTAATTACCCGTGAGCTGGAGAGACGCGATTGGTTGATGATTAGTCAAAATGAGTGTGAGGGAATGGGACTGTCCCGCGGGGTGAGAGAGTAGGAGCAAGAGGTATGGGAGAAACAGAGGCAACGCTATTCCCTGGTTTTCCGTGAGGTTTTTAAATCCTTTTCTGGGGATTCGGGAGAATGAGGTCACCACTTTTTGAGGGAGAATGTTCTCCTGCCTCAAATTCAGTGCTCACCCTTCTTTTTAGCCCTTCCAAGGTCCCCCAATCATTGGGGGTGTCAGGAGTATTTATAGAGCACCTGGGCCTGGGACAGGCCCAGGACGGCGCTCCTGTCAGCGCCTGACACGTGTCCCTCCTATACCTCTTGGCCTCGAGGGGAACCGCCCTTCCGCGGGTGGCGATCCGCGGGAAGGCGCGGCCCTCCGCGGCGTATCCTCCGACCCCCAAGCCACCAAACCACGAGATTCCCCAATTCCCGCTGAGCGAGGTCGCGACCCGCGGCGATCGTTATTTTCTCGCGGAGACCCGCCCGGACCTTGCCTCTGGGCCTCAGGTAGGGTCCGCGGAGACTTCGCAGGATAGTGACTTAACAATTATGGGGTCCGCGATGGGGGACCCGCGAAAGTGAGTTCCGCGACGGATCCTAAATTCCGCGGAAGTGAGTTCCGCGGCGAATTCTCCGCTCCCGCGGGCGACTCCCGCGATTATATTCTTTCGATCCGTCGTTCCACGCGTCGTTATTCCGTTGGTTGGTCAGCGTTTCCAAACATTGCCACGTGTCCACCCGCAATAGGAGAGTCAAACAGTCGTCCCTCAGGTTTCAATCTATTGACTTTGACCGCGCCTACATATGCCCCCCACGCGTGGTCGACGGGGATTTGTCGCCCGCGCGCGCGCGACTCCCCTCTTCCGCGGTCACCCTCGATGCATGGAAGGGGCTACTGAATGGGCGGCGTCGCCTCGCATGCTGATCGTTACCTTTGGTGTACGGCTGCAATAAATGCTCCCCCATCAGGCTTGCTATATAAGCCACCCTATCTATTACTTCCTGTTCACCTACCGTTCAATCTCAGTCAACGCTGTCACTTTCTCTCTCCGTTCCTTTCGAGCGCTGCCTTTCTCCTCTCGCTTTCATTCCCATAAAGAACTCCCCATGGCTGCACGTGGCGCTATCATCGAAGAGCCTATCCCTGCCGCGGACCAGTGGAGAAAGGCCCCGTACCTTCAATCTGTAGGGGACCCCTTTTGGACGCGGGTGGAGGCTTACACGGTGGAGGCTGTGGAGGGGTCCTCCACTTCCGATCCTACTTTTTTTACGGCTCCTGCTGACATGGAAAGCGCGGAGCCAGTCAACCCCTCCTCTGTTTTACGTTTTTGTTTGGAGCGAGGGGATTTCCCTTACACGGAGTGCAGATTTGGAGCCCAAGCCTCGCCACCTACTGATTGGGCCGAATGGGTCGACGAGGTAATGGGGAACGCCGCCTTCAGGCAGACCATGCTGGCCAGCGGTGTTCATGACGCCGTGGTCCTGTCGCGGGGTCTAAGCATTCCAAGGCAGGGGGCCGCTCTTAGGAACCTCAGCCACGCATGTTCGCGCTGGAGCGCCGATACCCACTCATTCGTGTGGGCGTGGGGTGAGAGTGGGCTCTCACTGGAAGACGTGGTGATCCTTACCCGTCTTTCCTTGAGAGGAACCACGCTCCTTGATCTCGACCACCTTTCTTCCGCGGACAAGAACGACGTCGCGGAGCTTAGGAGGCTGGGCAAGCTAGCCCAATTCGGCCCAATTTTTACGGCCCAGGGCATTCGCAAGAGCGCCGCCGCGAACGCCAAGAAGACATCCTTCGCGAGTTGGATCCGCTTCTTCTTCAAAGACCTCCAGCCTCCGAGGTCAGTAGCGGATGGGACTCCGCGCGACTTTGTCACTGGTCCCCACTACGAGGGGCGGCTTTACATGGTGGGCTTCCTCGCCTTTTTCTTGTCCTACTTTGTCCTTCCGGATTACCCGGCGGACAGCCCCTCTCCCGCAGTCTTCCCGCTCGCGGTTCTGCTTTCTCGCGGCGAGTCGGTCGCGCCCGCTCCTCTTTTCTTGGGATCTCTCCACTGCCAGCTGGACCTGATCCATGCTGACCACGTGCGGTCTCTGGAGAGGTGCGATCACCTTTCCATGGCCCACACCGGCTTCCTCCTTGCGTACTTCTTCGAGCATTTCCCCACCATTGCCCCCGTTCCTCGTGACTTCCTGGCGTCCGCTAGCAGGTCTCGCTCGGAGCGGTGGATCGGAACGAGCAGCGATGCTCTCTGGAGCGAGGCGTGCGACATCGCAGGAAGCTTCGTCCCGCGTCCTTACGCTGTCACTTCCCCGGGGATAGTCGGCCTGGGTCAATGCCTCCTGCCAACCCGCTCTTCTTTATCGAGCATGAGCGGGAATAACGCGATAGCCCGGGCAGTTATCAATTCTGCCCTCATCGCTCTGCCAGGGTGGGTGCCGTTTCTCAACGGCGAGGCGCACGGATTATCTGTCTACCGGCCGGACAGGTTCGCGCGGCAGCTGAGCTTCGACCAAGGGGTACCCGGGCATGCCCCACAGCCGTCTTCATTCATCGATTCCCAGCTCCGCTTTACGCGGCCACACACCGGCAATATTTTGGCCAACCTTGGGGACCTTCCTATCCCAAGTAGGGACGAGGTGGGACGCTTCACCGCGGAATTCCGCGCGTTTTGGAGGAGGAACCTGGACACATTCCTCCTATTCGTCAGCGGGGAAGCAGGGGTTCATCCCGTCCCTGAAATCCGCACCCGCGATACTTCCCTCAGAGCTATTACAGAGGTGAGGAGAGAGGACTGGCGCGGTCCTCACAGCATGTGGGTGGCTGCTGACGTCGCCCCTATTAGCGTAGCGTTCCCGATAGGCCTCCCCTCTACCGCTCTAGTGGTCATGGGGCAGACTCCGGCGCGAGTCTCTCGCGCCCGTGCTTCAGCGCGTGCCGCGGTAGGGCCCTCCCAGCCGTCTTCCTCGAGCATTCCCGCAGCGGGGAAAGCACGCCCACGCAAGCATCTTCGCACGGTACTCTTCCCTCACACTATGTTATAGCGCGAACAGCTACTTTTTATTCCGTTATCTGCTCGTGCATGCATTCCCATTCTTTTTATTATCACTGCCCCCGGCACTTATCTCGTCTTCTTCCTTTTCAGCGGCGGGAGTTGGATCCTAGCACATTCGTGGCCTTCGAACCGGAGGCAGCCACGGAGGTGGAGGGACAAGCCGCGGGGGAGCAGCCGCTGGGTGACGCGGAACGGGCTCTGGAGGAACAACCGCGGGGGACCGCATCTGCTGCTCTTGCCAAGCGGCGTCGTCTCGAAGGTATGCTTGGCACCCACTGCCTTGCCGCTTCCTCCGTTAGCTTATTTCCACTTTGGCTTACTTTATGTTGTCTTTGCAGTGGTCATTGAGTCCGACGATGATGAGGACGGGGATGGGGACGCAGGCATGAGCGCGTGCGATGATGATGACGCTGGCATTGATAACGACGATAGTCTTGATCAAGACAACGTCCCTCTGAGCGCCCGCCTCCATGCCATGCAGACTCGTACTCTAACCCTCGGAGGGGCTTCCACGGGACGTGCCGCGGGAGCGAGGGAGGTACCGTTGATCCAGCCGCGCGCGGGGCCGCTCCCTTACCCTCAGCCCGAGCCTGAGACCTCCGCGGTGATTGGAGGTACGTTACCTGATGAACCTTCAATTATGGATCTTGGAGGGGACCCCAACACAGTTTCCACGGACCCGTCCTCCTCCTCCGCGGAGTCCGATAATATGATCCCTTATTCTATTGACCGAGACCCCTCCCCACTTCGTGCAGCTGATTCTGAGGCCCGCGAGCCGCCTCCTCCAATGGGCTCCCGTGAATCTGTTGGTCAAACAGAGGCCGCCGCCGGTCCTATCTCAACGACCGCGGCGCAGATTTTGAGGGAAGAGGAGGACGATGGCGTGGGGGCTCTCATTCCCCGTGCCACGAGTCCCCGCGACGTGCCTCCGCCACCGGTGACGCCGTCCGTAGCTCCTTCTGGGTCGCAGCAACACTCTTCCAGCGCCCGCGTCCCCTCTTCAACCAGCTTCTTGGGCCGCGTGGCAGCTGGCTCCCCAGGCATCTCCAACGCCCCTTCTCTGCGAGGGAAAGGTTCCTCCACTGGGGAGGGCGCTTCGACAAGCAGGACTCCTCCTGGTTCGCCGGCGTGCTCAACTTCTCAGACAGCCTCCCCGCGCCAAACCCTAGACCGCGCGCCTACCCCGCCGTCCCAGCCTCTGCTTTTGGTAGAAGACCGACAGCTGGAGGTAAACGAGGTATTTATTGGAGGGCCCACCTCCATTACTGACTCAGATCTGAACTCCTTATTTAAAGGCATGGCTTTCATACAGACTGACGATGTTTTGGGAGGCCAGGGGAGTGCTGCTCTTAGGGATTTTGCTGCCGACTTGGACATGGGAGAGCAGAACAGAGACGAGGTTGAATCCCGAGAGCGTCCTCCTCCTCAGCGCAGCCCCGTCGCGGCTCATGGTAAGGGGCCGGTAGTCCTGCAAGCAGACATTCCAGTGCGCCTGTTCCCCGCGGGCTTCCCTGTGGATGAAATCTATCACCCCCTTCTCAACGCCATAGCCCGCGCGCACCCGGAGACGTTTGCCCCGTTTAATCCGCGGTCAGCCAGGCTTGGGGGACTTCTTTTGAGGGACCTTCACGAGGTGCTTGCTCCTTGGGCGCAATTGCGTCTTAGGGACTTTACCGCGGAAACGGAGACTGCCCTTCAAGAGATTGCGCAGGACATGGCGGCCATGGGCTTCGATTTGGGCTGGCTGAGCGCGAGGAGCTCCGCGATGAGGGCCGCGGGGGAAAGGATGGCCATAAGGCCCGAGATTCAGCAACTCTCCGTGCAGCTGACGGCCACTAGACAACACGTCGCAGACTTGGAGGCTAGGTTCGCCCAGATCTCTAAGTACGACGCGGAGCTAGCTATCGCGGCCCTGAATCTTGAGGATCCTGACCTAGAGGAACTCGTCTTCGCGGATTGGCTGGGCTAAGTTTCTTCTCTTTTTTTTTTTTTTTAATAATCAGGTGTAGTCGTTGTACTCTTGCCTTTTCTTCTCTTTTCTCCTCTTTTTTTTTTTGTAATCATTATATTCGCGTTATTGCAATAAAAGGTCACTTCACTTTTCCTTGCCGTTCTCTTTTCTCTTTTTTTTTTTTTTCCTCACATATTTATTAATGATTGTTAAGTCTGGAGTCACGCACGGGTCATGTTCTGACCCCGCGGGGTTCAACGCACGCGGGTCATGTTCTGCCCCTGCGGGATTTTTAACATGCGGGGGTCATGTTCTGACCCTGCGGGATTCAACGCACGCGGGTCATGTTCTGACCCTGCGGGATTTTTAACACGCGGGGGTCATGTTCTGACCCTGCGGGATTCAACGCGCACGGGTCATGTTCTGACCCTGCGGAATTTTTTTTTTTTTTTTTTTTACGCGCGGGGGTCATGTTCTGACCCTGCGGGATTTACCATGCGCGGGTCATGTTCTGACCCTACGCGACTTGACGTCACTTCTGTGGGATGATTGTTAGATCTCGAGCATACATTTGGTAAAACAATCAATAATGTCGCAGAAAGAAGACTTTTAAAGTGCATGAATCCAAAATGTCTCAATCCATTCTTCACTAATCTAGCACCTACCAACGATTTTGTAATTACATTGCGAACGAAATTAACGGGAAACAAAGGCCGGTACATTATACTGGCTAAACCAGAACGGGGTTACATGTATAAAGAAAAGGGGTAACTAACAGTAGTGATTTCGTTGAAAACAAGATTTCTGACGACGCGACAGTACTTCAACCTTTTACGGGTAAAACTTCTTCACATACTTCGCATTAACTGCCCCCGTGCGGAATCCATCCTCTACGCGGACCAGGTCGTAATGGCCAGCCGTGGATGCCCTGCTTATTTCGTAGGGCCCTTCCCACCTGGGCGTGAACTTTGGGGTTTTTAAGTCTCTCATCACTGCTGTAGTAGCTTTCCACACCAAGTCCCCTACGTTGAACGCTCGCGGCACCACCCCCTTATTGTAATATCGTGCAACGGATTCCTAGTACTTCTGATGAGCCATGGCCGCGGCAGCCCTTCTTTCCTCTAAGGCCTCTAGGTCCGCCTTCCTCCCTTCCGCGGATCCTTCCATGGCGAGGAGCATTCGCGCGGAGGGGACGCTGAGCTCCGCGGGCAATATTGTTTCGGCTCCATATACCAAACTGAATGGGCTGGCACGCGTGGACTTCCGCTTCGACGTGCGGTACGCCCATAAGGCTATGGGCAAGTGGTCTGCCCACGTCCCTCCGCGCTCGTCCAACAGTTTGCTTAAGATCCTTATCAGGGTCTTGTTCGTTGCTTCAGCCTGTCCGTTGCCTTGCGGGTAGTACGCACTGGAAGTGTGATGGTCGACCACGTATTCATCAAGGAGATTCCCCACGTGCTGGTTGATGAACGGAGTCCCGTTATCTGATAGTATCACCTTAGGTATCCCGAACCTGCAGATGATGTTTTCTTTGATGAATAGTGCTACTGCCTCCCCCGTAGCCCTTTTCAGCGGAATTTGTTCGACCCACTTGGTGCAAATCTCAGTAGCTGCGAGAATCCACCTGTTCTTCCGCGATGCAGGCCTGATTGGTCCTATCAAATCCATCGCCCACGTATGGAAGGGATATGGGGCGCGGATGGAGTGTAATTCCACCGAGGGGGCATGGACCAAGTTACCAAATTTTTGGCACGCTTGACATCTCCGCACATGTTATCTCGCATCACTTTCCATGGTAGGCCAAAAATATCCCTGGTGAATTAGCTGTTCGTGGAGTTTCCTCCATCCTTGGTGTTCAGTCCCGTGGGTACCTTTTAGGACCACTTCCGCTTCTTCCTTGTTTATACATCTCTGCGGCGTTCCGTCTAGGGTTCTTCTGAACAGCATTCCCTTTTGCAAGAAGAAGCGTCGGGCCCCGCGGACAACCTTCGCGGATTCCGCCCGGTCAATCGGTAAGGCTCCCTCTCGTAGATAGTCAACATATACTTGCCTCCAATCGCTTTCCTGACTGTGACCATTCACCATCAGACATTCGGGTTTGGCCACGTATAAGGAACACCACGTACAGTTCTTGGTAGTCAGGTCCGCGTCTCTTTTCATGCTGGGCCAGTAATAGCCCTGCCGCTAGATTCTCCGGTATAGCGCTATCGCATTATTTACACAATTGTCATCATGGATCCGATTCAAGACTTCTTCTGCCTCCGCCGCATCCACGCACCGCGCCAACCAACCTTGCGGGGCACGGTGATACAGTTCTCCGCGCAAAACCACAAAACAAGAAAGCTCCGCGGTAGACAAGTGTCCCGTGCCATTGGTCAGCTGTATCTTAATGGCCCCGCGCCAATCCTCCGTTGGTTCGGCAAAGTTCGCAATCGCAGAGGGCTCGAATCTCTTTACAATTTCTATGCAAGTCCTTTCCTCTTCGAATTCCGTTCTTGCCCCCAGTGTCGCGAGGGCGTCGGGGAAACGATTTTCTGATCTGGGTCTGTGTACGATGCTGATGCTTCCAAAAGACTTAGTCAGTTTCTGTACAGTGGTCCGATATGGGGCTAGCGTTGGCTCCTTTAGCGCGTATACCCCCTCCGTTTGTAGTATCACCAACTTCGAATCTCCCACTATTCTCAAGTGTTTGATTCCTCGCTCCTTCGCGGCTAACAGACCCAAGATTAAGGCTTCGTATTCGGCCTCATTATTGGAACAGGGGAAACTTAGCTTGTAGGCCAAATGGATCTTTTCTCCTGCTTCACCATTTCGTAATACTATTCCCGCGCCACCATTCTCATTGCCCGCGGCCCCGTCGAAGCTGAGCGTCCAGTGGGGGTTGGTCACGCTGGTCGCGAAAGCTTCGAAACTCTCGCCAGGTAAAGCTTCTTCGAGTGGTTCGCATTGGCCGCTTGGAAATTGTGCGAGGAGGTCCGCGAGCGCTTGGCACTTGATTGCTTTTGGCGAGGCACAGGAAATGTCAAACTCGGCCAAGGCCAGTAACCAACGCGCTACGCGTCCTGTAAGCGCGGGTCTGGACAAGAGGTATCTAATTGGGTCACACTTGGTGATGATCTGTATGTGAAAGGACAGGAAGTAATGTCTCAGCTTTTGTGCAGTAAAGACTAGGGCTAGACAATGTCGCTTGATGGCCGTGTATCGTTCTTCCGCTCCCTGGACCTTCCTGCTAATGTAATACACGGGACGCTCTACCCCATCTGTTTCTTGTACCAATAAGGCTCCGATGGACTTAGTGGTGGAGGTGAGATAGAGTATCAGTGGCTTGCCTTGTACTGGGGCCACCATCGTCTGAGGTGACATCAAGGCTGCCTTGACCCGCCGGAAGGCCTGTTGGTGTTCCTCTTTCCATTCGAATTGCGCGCAACCCTTTAGCAAGTCCGAGAAGGGGGCCGCAATCTCTGCCAACGCGGGGATGAAGCGTCGTAGGTAAGATACCTTTCCTAGGAACCGCTTAAGTGCTTTCTGGGAATGTGGCGCGGGCATTTCCGCAATGGACTTGATCTTGGTTTCATCTGCATCAATTCCTTGTCTGTGTACCAAGAAACCCAAGAATTTTCCCGCAGTCACGCCAAAGGCGCACTTGAGGGGGTTCATTTTGAGGTTGTACTTCCTGCACCGGGCGAACACTGTGGCTAAATCCGCGAGGTGATCCGCTTGCTCTTTGGACTTGACGACTAAATCATCTACGTAATCCTCTACAATTGTGTGCATTAAGTCGTGAAAGATCGCGGTCATGACGCGCTGATATGTGGCCCCCGCGTTCTTAAGGCCGAAGGGCATCACGACATAGTGGAAGTTACCAAGTGGGGTGCGGAAGGCCGTTTTCTCCGCGTCTTCCGGGGCCATTCTGATTTGATTATACCCGCTGAAGCCATCCATAAATGAAAACATTTGATGGCCCGAGGTTGCATCGACGAGTGTATCAATGTGAGGCAGCGGGAACTCATCTTTTGGACATGCCTTGTTTAAATCGCGGAAGTCCACGCAGACGCGGATTTGCCCGTTCTTCTTCTTGACAGGGACAATATTCGCAAGCCATTCCGGGTATTGGATTGGACGGATAAATCCTGCCTTCCGTAGCTTCTCTACCTCTTCTTGAATTTGTCTTTCCAAGTCGGGGTGGTATTTGCGCTGGGATTGCTTCACAGCTTTGGAATTAGGGAAGGTATCTAGGTGGTGAGCCACGAGCTGAGGGTCTAATCCCGGCATTTCCTCGTAATACCATGCGAAGACGTCGGCATTGTCGCGCAGCAATTGAATTAACTTTGTGCGGAAATCCGCACTCAATTTCTTACTTATAAATACTGGTCTCTTTCTTCCCACTCCATCGCTGAGGTCAACTTCTTCCATTTCTTCTAATTGTGGTTTGGGTCTGTCCTGCATACACTCGGGGGCAGGCTCTGGTTTGTGGACGACTTCTTCTTGTTCCGTGGTGTCGCGTGTTCCGCCGGGGTCAGCGGCTTGTTTATCGACCGCTGCCCCGGGGGACTGTCATAAGTGATAGACGGTTTTGCCCCCCTCCTTCGTCTTGATAATTTTTCTGGGAGCTGTCGACTCAGGCTTTGGCGGGCTCCCGCGGGCGCCCTCGCGCTTAGTATCGCGGATGTCCTCCCACCGCGGAATTAAGACACCGCGTGGTCGTGCTGTTATGGCCTGTGGTGTGTCGCCCAATCCCGAAAAGTACACCGCGTCCGAAAGATGGGCTTCGTGGGTATCGAACGGGCTTTCCGAAGCGCGGATGGTAACCTTCTTTCCCGCCCAAATGCCTTTGAGACACTGATGGTAGCTAGACGGTACAACCACGTACTTGTGCATCCAACTGCGTTCGAGGATGATGTGATAGTTGGGGTCTGCATCAATCAAGTGGAATTTTGTGGCAGAGCGGATTGGTCCTACTTCCAAATCGACCACAATATACCCCAAGGATCGTCTTTTGTCACCCCCAAAACCCGTGATAGTGATTGGAGAGTTTACTATTCGGTTATCCTGGATCCCCAGTCGACGGAATGTCGGAATGGGCATGAGATTAATGGAGGCCTCGCCATCAAGGAGCGTTCTTTTCAACTCGATCCCGTTGACGCGGGAGGTCACATACAGGGGGCGGTTGTGAGGATGGGGCGCCACCCTGTCAGCGTCGGAGAAAGTGACCGAATTGGATTCATCACGAATAGTCCGTGGCAAGGATCCTTCCACAGACATACATGACTCTTGATGAACTTCCGCGATGCTGATGATAGCCTTGGTTATCTCTAGTCTGGCCGCGGGGGTGAAGCCAAACCCGTCAAAGAACGTGCGGAACTTCATGCTATTCTGCAGGGTTCTTGCCGAATTGTTAGGGTCCGGTGCGACCGAGGGGGCCGCTATGTCTTCGTTTTCGTCCACAATCTCATGACAGTACACCATATAAGCGGATCCATCCGCTTCCTCATCAGAGTAAGAAAGATAAACTGGATCCCATTCGTCCTCGTACATGAATGGATAACATTCTGCCATATTGACTGCGCCATCATTGTCTCCGTGAGCCGGATAGGGCTCGACGCGGATGTCGCGACGCCCTATTCGAAGCTCGTTGGCGTTTTGCTTGCGTTTAAACAGTCGTTTAAGGGACCAACAATCACTGGTGGGGTGTCTGGTGTGCCTGTGATACATGCAGTATCGCGGGCTTTCTCGGCCTTCTCTTGTTGGTTCATACTCCACTGGGGGAAGCTCCAGTTCACCATCCGCTATCCATACACTCACCAAGGCGCGGACTTCGTCCATACTGCACGGGTAGTCCGGCGCGGGCCCTGGCTCGCGTTCCCTGCGTTTCCTTCCTCCCATGGCCTGTTGGCCCCGCGGCGCCTCCGCGACAGCCACCGCGGCGACCGCGGACTTATTCTTCCAGCTATCCCTTTTAAGTGGCTTAACCACGTGGCGGATGTTGTACGCGGATTCCAATAGGGCGGAGAAAGTACCCAATTTCAAGTTTACCAGGAGCATCTTGAACTCATCCATCATGCCTCCAATGCAGATTTCAACGAGCTGCGCCTGTCTACTGCACGGTCTTGAAAGCGTTTGATGTAATCGACGACGTCTTCCCCAGTTGTCTGTACTTCGTTGGTCAGGCTTATTACTGTCACTTTTTTGCGGACTTGGAAGAATTTGGCATAAAAACTGTTAACCATCTCCTCCCAAGTGGCTATTGAATAGGGCTCCAAGTTGACATACCATGTGTAAGCTCTCGACGTGAGGGACTTGGAGAACTCGCGGAGGCGTAGGTTGGAGTCCGATGCATGAGCTCCAAGGGATTCAATGAAGCGGACGACATGCTCCTGGGCACTACCCTCCTTGCCGTCGAACTTAACGAACTTGGGAGGGGTATATCCCTCCGGGTAAGGTGAGGACAGGACAGCAACTGGATAGGGAGGGCGAATATCCGGGGTCGGCAGAGAAGGTAGAACTGTTTTTGCTTTTTCCTTGTTGAGGAGGGCCTGTACGTCTGCTAGGGTCACAAACTGTCCCGCGGCAGCAGCGTTGCTAGCTTGCGCGACAGCGGGCTCTTTCTGACCCGCTTCGACAGTTTTCTGCTGGGCTAGCAAGGTTTGAACATCCGCCAACGTGATGTAGGGGACCGCAGAAGGCGCGCCAGCCCCGTCTGCGGCGGGCTCCTTACCTCGAGTGTCGGACGAGTTTGCAGCGATTCCTCCAACGAGGACCCCGCGTAGGGGGTGCGAGGAAGACAAGGGGAGTTGAGACTGCAGGTGTTGTGCTGTCTGACTGTTACTTCCACCAGCATGATTCTGAAGCAGGTCGTCGCCTTGATTAACCGTGGCTCGTGGTAGTGCTGCTGAAATGAGCTCTGTGAGGCCCGTGAAGGCCGCGAGCAGTTGTTTCTGTGTTTCGAGAAATTGGCGCTGACCATCTTGAAGGGCGCGCAGCGTTTGTGCAGCCGCGCCTGCGTTGTTGGTTTCTCCCACATCCTCAATGGTTGGTACGGTATTATCTGGCGTCGCCATTGCTCTCCGACGCGGTGGTTCGACGTATTCTTTGGACCGTGTGCTAACCATAAACCAAAAGACGCCTCCCCAGCAGAGTCGCCTAAATGTGGGTGATGAGGGTCGCGCTATCTGCTTACGTGTAATTACCCGTGAGCTGGAGAGACGCGATTGGTTGATGATTAGTCAAAATGAGTGTGAGGGAATGGGACTGTCCCGCGGGGTGAGAGAGTAGGAGCAAGAGGTATGGGAGAAACAGAGGCAACGCGTATTCCCTGGTTTTCCGTGAGGTTTTTAAATCCTTTTCTGGGGATTCGGGAGAATGAGGTCACCACTTTTTGAGGGAGAATGTTCTCCTGCCTCAAATTCAGTGCTCACCCTCCTTTTTAGCCCTTCCAAGGTCCCCCAATCATTGGGGGTGTCAGGAGTATTTATAGAGCACCTGGGCCTGGGACAGGCCCAGGACGGCGCTCCTGTCAGCGCCTGACACGTGTCCCTCCTATACCTCTTGGCCGCGAGGGGAACCGCCCTTCCGCGGGTGGCGATCCGCGGGACGGCGCGGCCCTCCGCGGCGTATCCTCCGACCCCCAAGCCACCAAACCACGAGATTCCCCAATTCCCGCTGAGCGAGGTCGCGACCCGCGGCGATCGTTATTTTCTCGCGGAGACCCGCCCGGACCTTACCTTTGGGCCTCAGGTAGGGGTCCGCGGAGACTTCGCAAGATAGTGACTTAACAATTATGGGGTCCGCGATGGGGGACCCGCGGAAGTGAGTTCCGCGACGGATCCTAGATTCCGCGGAAGTGAGTTCCGCGGCGAATTCTCCGCTCCCGCGGGCGACTCCCGCGATTATATTCTTTCGATCCGTCGCTCCACGCGTCGTTATTCCGTTGGTTGGTCAGCGTTTCCAAACGTTGCCACGTGTCCACCCGCAATAGGAGAGTCAAACAGTCGTCCCTCAGGTTTCAATCTATTGACTTTGACCGCGCCTACAACGGTCTGGATTTAAATTTAACTTACTCTTTTCCGAAAAAATTTCATTAACATCCAGATCGTACAAAACATTCTTGAAAGGTCGCGATTCACCTCTGTAAATAATTCACAAAACCCTTTGTTAAAAAGATTTTCTTATTCATGACTTTCTACGTGGTATATTTATTTCTCTCTCTCATTGCCACAATCCGTGGCGGACTTGACTGAAGTTTTTTAAGCATGTCTATTAGAATTTAGAAAGGTCTTGGCACTACCAAGATTAATGTAAACCATCAATTCTAGACGAAGGTAGATGTGGGGAACTAGTCCAAATCAATCTCTCTCTCTCTCTCTCTCTCAAAACTGAGATCACCAATCAGTCAGACAGAGCGACCCACTAAAACTTGTGGCATATTCATTCACAAGACTAAGTATAGTACTAGGTGTGGTACATTACTGCGAGACTTTTGCTTTCCACCCTTGACTTCCACACCTTTAAAATGTTACCATTTTTTGGCCACCAAAGACGTATCCCACATGGCTATTCTTTGTTTTGGATCTGCACTTCCATTGAAAAGTAAAAGAGCACGTTAGCCATCAATGTTGTAGCGGAATTTTGGCGACATCTCGAAAGTTGGGCCATTTAATTTGTTTGCCCATGACTTTTTCTTAATCAAGTTTGTTCATGATTTTGATTATATCTTTTGAATAAGAAACGAACAACTTTAAAAGTCCTTTAAAGAGATTTCCTATAAACACCAAAATTTAATGAAATATCCGATCGAGGTGTTTCAAATTGGGTTGCAAAATTGGTATAAAGCGCTATAAGTTTACGTGAAATAATAATTCTTCAATTTTGATGTTTACTAGGTCAAAAACGGGTCCAAAAGCAGTTTCATATTTTCTGTGGACAACTCCCTTCCAAATTTCCCTTTTGGTTTGGAGTTTCCTAGTTTGCTTGAGAGAGTTGTTAAATTAAAGTATAAAAATGAGTTTTTACATCAGAATTAGGAGTGAATAAATACAGAGGGAGAAGATTTGAAGAGTCATCCCATTATGAGGGGTTGAACCGATCTATAGGTGTAGACATTCAAGTAATATTGTTCTTAATTCCATAAACTCTTGGCTTTTATTCAAATCTTGATTCCATGGTAAGGATTCTTTTCATTACCTAATATAAATTGGGGTGTGTATTCTAGATTTCAAATATAGTCGTGCAATGATTTAATATATAGTTTGCGATTCAGAGTAATTGAGATAGATTATGCTAGGAGAGACTACTCATGCA
>BPLS01031249.1:0-15383 GCA_019656275.1 Rhododendron kiyosumense
CGATGCTTTACATGCACCCAACGGCGAAATGGAACAGGAACAACCATCCCACCTAATCACAAAATTAACAATTTATATTCACCAAATTCCAAATGACATATAATCGAAATGCAGAAAATAACAAATGCAGCAACCAAAAAGAATAGAGCACATGCAGAAATGGAAGACGGAAACTACAAACCCCAAACACCAGCCGCTTAGTTTTTGGGTGAATTTTTTTGTACAATTCATATTCACCAAATTCCAAATGACATATAATCGAAATGCAGAAAATAACACATGCAGCAAGCAAAAAAAAATAGAGCAATGAGCTAAATTGGTCTGCATTCAGAATATCTGCAGAGATCAAACACTCAACATGCAAAAATGGAAGACAGGAATTACAAAATAAAAAACGAGAAACTACCCATTACCTCGCACCAACGGGATCAGAACAAGCAAAGAAATGGCAAAAATCCAAGAAACATCAGCTGCTTTGTGGGGGCTGCCTTTGATTGAGAAAGCAGTGGGTTGCGTTGCACATAGGAGAAATCCAAGAAACATCAGCTACTTTGTTTTTGGCTGAACATTTGTTTTTCGGGGGAACATTTGTTTTTGGGGGCTGCCTTTGATTGAGAAAGCAGTGGGTTGTGCCAGAAAGCAGTGGGTTGCGTGGCACATAGGAGAAAGCCTTGGTTGCCAGTGGGTTGCGTGGCACATAGGGAGAAAATGAGAAAGGAGGCATAGGGAGAAAATGAGAAAGGAGGCCTTGGTTGCCAGTGGGTTGCGTGGCACATCGGAGGAGAAAATGAGAAAGGAGGCATAGGGAGAAAATGAGAAAGGAGGCCTTGGTTGCCAGTGGGTTGCGTGGCACATCGGAGGAAGCCTTAAAAAAGCCAAGCGAAACCACACCAAAACTGATTCTTATTTAAGAGGAGTAGGATAGAAAACCACCATACTCTTATTTGCCAAGAGAAAAAATTTGCGGTCACAGTTTCAGAAAGAAGTTTTGTTCACGCTTTCCAAACATAGCGGTCACGAGTAAAAAGATTGCGGCCACACTCAATAGTAGACGTGTTTGTGATTCAGGCATCTTCTTCTCACTCAAAAACACAGGTCTCCAACGAAACTTATGGAGATTCTCGATCATCTGATCACCCAGCAGAAAACTGTAATTCCTCATTCAAAGTATTTCCCTCATTCAAGTTCTTCAAACTATTTCACTCATTCATACCTTTTGCAGCATAATTCCTTCTCCCGCCCCTTCTCCATTTACTCAGTGGATGGAGGATGATTTGACATTTTAACTAAGATTTTGTTGCACTTCTGCTTCAAATTTCAAGGGAGATGAGAACTCAACCAGTTAGAAATACCCATAAAGCAATTTCATCTCTTTCCGCACCTACTTCGAAAAACCCATCCCCACTAGAACTCAACCAGTTACTTCAACTTTGCAGCAAATCAAAACCAAGGACGACAAACCCATCAATGGGCTAGACGCAGACCCTTTCTTGACCACAAAAGTAGTTCAAATGCATGCGGATTGTGGGGATTCGAAATCAGCCCACGTTCTGTTCGACAAAATGCCGCAACCAAATGTGTTTGGTTCGGTTTATTCGCAGCGCGGAATGTAAGATAAGTGCATTGGGGTTTTGCGGTGAGATGAAATTGAAGGGTGTAATTCGTTACAAGTACGTGTTTCCTAAGGTCTTACGGGCATGTGCTCAATATCAGAACTTCAAAGTGGGGAATCAAGTCCACAAAGATGTGATCACTTATGGAGCTGAACTGAATTTTACAAGTTCATAATTCTTTAATTGATGTGTATTCGAAATGCGGGGACATTGAGAGTGCTAGACGGGTTTTTAAGTTTGTAATGGGTTTTCTTGAATCAGCTTTGGATTTGTTGGGTTCTATGAGGTTGGAAGTTTTTGAGCCTGATTTAGTCACTTGGAACATGGCAATGGACGTTTATTGCAGAATGGGGCAGTGTGATGAGGCTTGGTAGATTTTTGGATGGATTGAAGAGCCTAATATCATTTCTTGGACCACATTGATATCAGATCATTCAAGGATCGGAAAGATCTTTAGGGATATGGTTAGGAGAGGGGATGGCTTCCCTGATTTCGATTGTATTTCCAGTATCATTGTTTCAAAAAAAAAAAAATGTGTGGCCAAAAAATTCATTGTTATGGGAGGAAACAGAGTTTGCATCTTACAATAGCCGGGCCTGCATTTTTGAATTCTCTCTTCTTGTAGTGCCTACAAAATGGGCTTCTGCTCAGCTTATTTGTGTCTGATAATTAGAGAATTGAGTGATACAGGAGAGAGATTGTGAGGCATGACATTGTAATCCTCGCGTGAATAAGAAATTTCTTGTTCCGTGGAGTAGGCTATTTGCCGAACCACGTAAATATCTTGTGGCTGTGTGTGTTTGGTGTGTTTTTCTGTTTGGCTTCGATCCTCAGGGCGTAACAGAATGATGCAACAATACTTAAGAAATAAAAAAGAAAGAAAAAGGAAAGGAATTTGATGCTCTCTCATTAGCGTTATAAGTTTGAAGCACAGCAGAAGAAACGAAAATTTCACCCAAGCAAAGAATATGAAGCACACAACCACGAAATTACCAGAAAGTAGAATAGCTACATGTATTCTACGGTCTAAATACAGACATTCTCTTCTTTAAGTACATAGAGCCAGTACCAGATAATCAACTCAAATGGGCATATGTTATGGCTCCACGATGATCTTCCCAGTAGCGTGACCGTCAATGCTCTTGGCCCAGGCATCTTCAGCCTTGCTCAGAGGATATTTCGAGTCGATCACCGTCTTAAGCTTCCCTTCCTTCACCAACTTAACAAGATAGTCAAGATTCTCACCTTTAGCATCTACAAGCAGTGGCACAATCTGCTTCTTAGAGCAGGTGAGTTTCTTCCATGCAAAAGTCATCATGGTACTAACGCCAGCAGTCAAATCAATTACCTTCCCATTTTGACTCAAATTGGGCTCAAACGTAGACCATGGAATGCCGGTAGTACCATGAACGACAGCATCGTATTTCCGGCCAGATGGGCTCCTCAGTGCGGCCCCCTCAGTGCGGCCCCATCGGGCATCTTGTAGTCGAGCACCTCATCAGCCCCTAAGCTCTTCACGAATTCTATGTTGCGGGCCCCACAAGTGGCCGTCACATGGGTGTTTCCGAGCTTGGCCAGTTGAACGGCGTAGTGGCCCACACCGCCAGAGGCTGCTGTGACTAGGATGTTTTTCTCTTGGCCGCTCCCGTCGAGCTTCACTCCTGCAAATTGCGTGAGGGCCATGTGAGCTGTGAGAGCGGCGATAGGTAATCCTGCAGCTTCAGCTGCTGATACCTCAGGTGGCCTTGGAACTGTTCGATTCCCCTTAGCCACACAGAATTCAGCTAGTCCACCTCCACCCTGTCAATCAATCCCATGAACTTTCAAAAACAAAATGGCAGAGGTTGACACCACCTCTGAATTAGATATATTCATATTCAAGCATGATAACTTAGGTGATATATGCAATAGTGAACCAGGTGGTACTATCTTTTCACATGTACTAGTTCAGGGTTCAGAATTGAGCATATCCAAAACTGCTTTTTCTTCTGGTCCACCAGAAGACATCCAATACCAATGCATTTATTAAATGACCCGGACCTGCTCGATTTCTTGCTGGGATATTGATTATTATGCGTGTAGATAAGGCAACACGCATGAATTGATAGGGCAGAGCAAGAACTTCTGCGAACAGTAGGCAATATTTAGAACCGAACCGTGTGAGCAGGTTTTTGGTTAAGTTTGTGATATATGTACGATTTTGTTACATTCAAAATGTACACAACATAGCCAGCAGGTTAGGTATTGTTTCCTCGATAGGAAAGTCAACTTCATCCAAAGCTTTCTGAAATAAAAGTTTTAAGAGATGCATATCAAATATAAACACCAGAAAGCTGAACATGACGCTATTGAAACTGTGTGAGACATACCGTAAAATTAAGCATAGATACAACTTTGTCACCAGCTTTAAAGTTCTTGATTCCAGATCCAACCTCCACCACTTCTCCTGCTACATCAGAGACTGCTCCAACCAAAAGAAGGGGAAAAAAAATCAGCCCAAAAAAGTTCATCTAATTGGATGAATCATGCTCATGAACTATTCTCTTAACATGGATATATTGAGCAAAAGAAAACTTCCAAATAACTTCCAAACTCTGAATTTTGTAATAATCCAATTGTTTTGCTCCTCTTCAAAGTTCAAACCCAATCCTTCATTGCTTTCACCGGTTCAATTACTTCTAAAATATTCAACAATTGTAGTGATGCTGAAAGGAAAATATGTTGTGACCATTTCAAAGGTACAAGATACTCTTGGTCTAGGAATACTACTCTATTACACAAGTTGAGAGGGAGTATTGAACTATTGCCGATGTTGAAGGTCTGAAAAAGTGCAGTACTCAAATAGAAGTCTTCACTCCACGCATAGGAATATACTACTGCTGCTTTTGGCGTCAAAGACCACAAAACCATACGGGTTTTGTATCACACATTTAACCGGAAGTTCAAGGATTTTATACGCAACATGCAGTTTTATTGGGCTCAAAATCTCAAGCATTTTGGACTCCTTTGGGTTCAGTCCTTGGACATAGATCGAAAAATCCACTGTAATTTAACTCATTAACATCCCTTCACGACCACACCTGACAATTAAGCAAATGTAGAGAAAAGACGGGAAAAAGAAGGAAGAGGATTAACTGAAAAGAATAAGAGAAAAGCAAGGGAAGAATTGAAGAGGCAGAGAGATCAGACAAGTTTAACAATACAAGGTGACAAATGGGTCACAGCGTAAAAGCAAAGGTAGTCTAATACATAAACCAGGTACAGATTAAAGAGTAGGTGTGAACCGTGTGATCAAACTTACCAGGTATGAAGGGAAATTTCCATGGCAAAATTGGACGGGCCACACCTGCCTGGATATTACAATCATATGGGTTTATGCTTGCTGCTTCTACTTTTATTAAAACCTCATCCTTACTTGGAGCAGGAATAGGAACTTCAACATGCTGCAAGATACATTATATGCAACTCAAAAGTCAAAACCTATTGATAAGGCCAAGAAAATCATCATCAATTATGAACAATCGAACTTCACGACGTCAGGAAACATTTACACGGGAAACTAAAGTATTGATATGCTCATAGAAAACCCAATCTTGGTGTTGTAACTGTCAAAATAGAAATGGAAATCTATTGGTTGATTCAAGAATTCAACTTTATGCTTTCTCCTTTTACTCCCTAAAATACTGATTGTCTCTCCTTTTTCAACTTCTAAAACATACGTTGAGTCGCCAGGTTTATGGAAACAATGAGATCAAAAGGCAAAATGCCTGTAGGAGTAGAACAGTAGAAGTATGCACCTAGGTTATATACCTAGACTCTGCATAATTACAAACATGGTCCCAAATCCCAATGCATGTTCAGAAGTCAATTCCCAAATACTCCACAATCCACTAGGTTATATACCTAGCCCTTAGTGGGAATTGCCGGTCTCAAATAAAGTAATTCCGCTCATTGAAAAGCACTTATGGGACCTGTCAAGGAAAACACTTAAGAAAACTTATTCTTGGTATGTAACACCTCAGAAATTTGTGGCCCTCCCAAGTCAACACAGAGTCCTCCGCTTCCCCTCCAGTCTTGACGGCGTGATCTTCTTTAGAAATTCCGCTAGGTTTTACAGGCTGGGAACCATATGGAAAAAATTTCCAAGTTGGGTGGCAGAACCCTTGTGTTTATGAACTACATCCACAGTGATTTTTGGATTGTAAGTAATAGTTTGGTCTACGTCACCCAGTAAATTATTTTCTCCTCCCCGCACCAACTCACTTGGTCCCATACAATTCTTTTAAGGCCTTGTTTGATTCGGGGACTACAGACGGGATTTAGAGTCTTGAGTTTAATAGTCTCAGAGTTTAATAGTCTCAGACTATTTGTCCGGATACTAATTTAGTCTAGAATTATACACAATCCCCTGTTCTGTTTGATTTGAGCAGGATTAATGGTCTTGAATCCTACGGAGAAAACCCTGAAATAAACCCCACCCATTTTGCAAGGGGCTATAAAAAGCAAAGTTTGGTGTGCAATTTCATTTTTAGCAGAAACCCAGTCGTACCCAATTCTAAGAAAATATAACGATAACCGTCGATTTGCGTATAAATTGACCCAGATCGATAGTGTGGACTGTGGACTCCTCCTGTTGCTAAAACAAACAATCTACGCAAATAACTTTAGAACAACGCGGAACACTTGCACAATTATGTTCAAAATCATTCGATACAAGTGAACCAATCTATCAAACGGGTCTGTGACTCTCAACTGTTTCTGGACTTGTGTTCTAAAATTTGTCCCGCTAAAAATAGTAGTACGATGCTGACATGTCGATTGTCAACCAAGGTAACATATTTACTAGAGTCTATAGAGATAATTAATGACAGATGGACCATTTATAATAGCAGTTGAAAGAGAGAACAAAAAAGAAACTTTTGAGGAGCTTATGAAATTACTACCTTCAAACCTGCGGCTCCTCCTCCGTAGGAATTGTACTGAACCGCATGCATGAGCTTCCCTGCCATATTCCTATTCACAGAAAATTCTAGTGTCTATACACAATTTTTCTCTCTCTATAAATAGAGAGTGAGAGAGGAGAGAGAGAGAGAGAGAGACAGCAAAAGGTTTTCCCTTTTATGGTTGGGATGACAAAGCAACGGTTGAATTTTCATCGTTTCTCTGTTCAGAATTTGCTGTTTTGAGGTGGCGAGTTATTGCAATTTGCAAACAAAAGCACCTTTATACCGACGTGTATGTTTTTGCAACACAGAATCGATTTTTATTCAGTGGTAGTACTTAGGAGTAGTATTTTGTTGACATCGGTCATCTCATTCGAAATGTCAAACATCGCGTATGAAGAGTTCCTAATGATGTCATGTATAAAGAGATTTCCTTTTTTATAACTCAATATCCGGGTAGTTTACGCGCATCTCGACTAATTTTGGGAGCCATAAACTCAATCGTCCATTGGCAGGGTTTGAAGTCCGAGCAAACACTTCATATGGATTAACCGCAAAAGAATTAATAGCACCAAAGAATTTTCAAGCCAGAAACGGAGACTGCATTAATTTCACAATGAAATACATACTTCAATTCTACATGTTGGCTCAAAATCAAGGTGGTTGGCCTTGGTCAAGATTTGAGACTTGAAGGTTTTGGGGAGCATTTGATCTTACTTTAATAAGTGAGTCACCGCTAGTGAACGGTGGAATTACAATTTCTGAATTAGTTAAGGCATGCGTAAATTGGTCCGAACAACTAATTATAAAAAAAAATAATAAACGATGTGTATGTTGTTGCAACACAGAATCGATTTTTATTCAGTGGTCCTAGAAGCAAATGTGCATTCGCAGAATTTTGCTGACATTGGTCATCTCATCCGAAATGTCAAACGTTGCGCTTGAAGAGTTCCTAATGATGTCATGTATGTAGACATTTCCTTTTTTATAACTCGATGCCCGGGCTAGTTTGCGCATATCTCGACTAATTTTGGGAGCCATAAACTCAACCGTCCACTAGCAAGAACCCAACTTGTAGTCAAAGCAAACGCTTCATATATAGAATGGAAACAAAAGAATTGATAGCACGTGACAATTTTCAAATCTGAGACTATTCACGATGAATACAACAGTTGGCTCAAATCCCAAGGAGTTGGCCTAGTGGTCAAGACTTGAGACTTGGGGGTTTTGATCTCTATTAAAATCTCAGGTTCGAAACCTTTTCGGAGAGCATTTGATCTTGCCTTAAGTGCACACAACACCCCCCCCCCCCCCCCCCCCCCCCCCCCCCCCCCCCGCGCTAGTGAACGATGGAATTACGGTCTCTGTAAACTGATCCGAATAACTGATTATTAGTAAAAAAAAAAAAAAAAACTGCTGGCTCAAAACTCTCAGGAGGTGGGCACGTTTTCAGGTTCTTGCAATCTTCCGAGCTTATACATTACACGATTGGCAATACATTTAGTGGTAGAGTCATGTGATCACTATGGTTTCTTATTGTAGGGGATGGTACGATGCTACATCGGAAGTTATATAAGTATATCCCAATGAACCTAACAACAAATGTTGCGTAAAATGGTCAGGACATTTTTTATGAAAAAGAAATTGATATTTGCGCTCCACTTTTTACTGATAGCACTCCACTTTGTTTATGAAGTTACTAGTAACTTCACGTTAAAATTGGAGCGTCATCAGTAGGAGTGCGAATATCAGTTTCCTTATGAAAAAAAAAAATGTAGCAAAAATGGAAAATTCTCACTTGAAAAAAGAGAGATGATAAAAACTTTGATTTAAACTGTTGATGTTTTATACAACTAATATTTGCACCCCAAAAAAGGGCATAAAACCCCAAACAGCACCCAAAACAAGAAAGAAAAATCAAGCATTTTTAGCTACATATCCTGTAGCGTCCTTGAAGTTGTTCAAAAAATCCGTTATTATGGTTGAAACCATCCCTGCAAACCCTTCAAAAACCAGAGCCAAACCTTTCAAAAACCCAACAACTGAATTCCCTGTCTGCTCCATCAGTACTCCGAGTGCTGAACCGATAGCATCCGCAGAGACTGAAATCCCTTCCTTGATAAGATCAAAGAGGGTGGAAAAGATATTGCCTAAAACTTCCACCAAAAAATACTCAGCAAATGATTTGATGCCCTCAGAGAGTTGTTCTATCGCGACTTTCATCGCTCCACCTGAAAATTTCAACGCTTGGATCACCAACACGACAAGGCATGCTGTCACTGTAAGGATCAAGCGAGATAGAAGGTTTGTTATAGCGGTCACGGCTGAGAAAACGAAGTTCAGAAGAACAAGAACCATTTTTAGTTGGGTAATGAGAGGAGCCGGCCGAAGACGAGGCGGAGGAGGAAGACTTTTAGGAGGAAGGAAAATATTTGATTTGTTATTACTTATAGAGTTATAGTCCCAAATCGTTAGAACTTACTTGGCTGATCATCTGTCTCAGTTGTAATATTATAACGACAAGTAGTTTTCTGAATATTCAAAGTCATCGAGAGATACAAGTCAGATGGGTTTTCTATTTTAATTAGTCGGTACATTACGTAGTTATACAACGACGGAAAGATATGAAAAACATTTAGCTCTGTTTGGTACTTTGGTTCTAGGATTTTGTCAAATAAATGGAAAAGACACTGTAGTGGGCTGGAGAGCGGGTCAGCCAGCTTGGGCCGCCCGACGGGCCCAGTCAGGGAAATGCCCTGTCAGGCTCGACAGCCAACGCCCATTGACGACCACATTGGTCACCCAGCCCAAGGTACTGCGGGCGGGCTGAGGTGACGGGTCAGATCCTCGAGAATTGCATATGGATTGGTCAAGACACGTCAACGTTGGGCTGTCCCACCCAACCAAGTGGCACCGCCATCGGTCCGGCCATGTGGCTTGGTCACTTGCTCGGCACTCGACAATAGTCACAGATAATATCAAACCTAAAGGCGGTTATCTGTGACTTCACAGGAGGCACGTGCTCGGCACAAGCTACCTTGGAACTCAAGGCAAGTAACTCTCTAGATAAGGTACAACACTAACCCTAAAGAAGGTACGACGTCCATACCCATTACCCACCTTCTATACTTTTTTCTCTTTCTATTTCTTTATTGAATTTCCTAAACAGTATCTATGAGAGCATTATAATTACAGTATTAGGCATCTTGCCCCGCGGAAATCATATTATACACAAAATGATGTCACTGTACACATCAAAATTTGGCTACCAGACATGAAAACATATTTACATCAGAAAAAAGAAGTCAACCACTTAAAATTTACCTCTTCTCTAATCCTCCTTAAGCTTATAAACAGCGTCCACGTACTCTTCTGTGTCCCAAAGGAAAGAACCGAAAGCCACAGCCTCTAAAACCATCCTCTTAAGGCTGGACAACGAAGTCACAATCACGTCATTGGTCTCAATCAAACCAGTATTTTCATCCCCAAACAGCGCACAGCTATGCTTCTCAACAAGGCTCACAGCCTCCCGGGTTTTAGGTTTTGCACACATCTCCAATGTCTCAGGGTCAAATCCCATAACGTAACACTTTAAATTCTCTCGTTTCTTTACTCGAATACATGACTCTGGACCTAGTGATGTAGATTGTGCTCTGCCAATGCGACCAAAGGCAATATTCTTCATCCCGCAGGACAACAGTTCTGGAACTAGAAGCGGATTTTGACAGGTTAATCCAAGGTTCAGTTCAAGGCGGTGCCTCAAGGAGGCAGACTTTAGGAAATAGCCATATAAAATGGAAGCAGCATAGACTCGGCACAGTTGGAGACGTGGAATCTCAGTTGTGGCCCAATTGTCTGCGACGTTAGAGTCTGCTTTCCAGCCGATGACACCTGTCAGATGCTCCCTTATCAACTGCAAGACTTCAAAGCTGTGAATGGACTCGAGCTCCCAGTCATTAGAAGGCCATAACTCTAGTCTGTGATTGTAGATGCATTTAGAGAGCCTTGGAACCAAATGGACTTTGATCTTGTGAAATTTGTATAGTACTAATATGTACATGATATCTTCAACAGCAATCTGGCACTCTTGCTCCCTAAGTTCCGCAATCCTCCTGAATTTTACATATTGTTTTGAACTCGTAAGACATATAAAACTCAGCTTCATTTTCATTAAAGAAGAGAGAACAGCTGACATATTCCAAAAAACTGGCTCTTTAAGCATCTGGTTTCAACTGATGCAGTCATTGCTCAATTGCAACCTACGAAGCAGTTATAAAGGCACTTCTTCAGTGGCCTCCCCTGATTTTGTACATGTCAGTAGAGGCTCAAAATAGAAGCTGGAAGAACTATTCATCTTCAGAGTAAATGCTTCTATGGACACCTCTTCGAATTGATCAACACCGTACTTGATTATTTTAAGATTTTAGATTCCATAAGACAAAATGGACAGAATACAAATCACTCAAAATATTAGTTTCATAAACATAGTCATGGTTCAAATATTTAGATCATTATTTTCTTCATCATAAGCAATTGAACATCATAGATTCGTGATCCAATATACTCGCCTCCAGCCATGCAGATAGAAGTAGTTTTGTGTTTCCTTTAGGCTCAGATTAGGAAGCTTCCCAACTCCCCAACTGGCCTCTCCTCTCTTGAAGGCAACCCTCAGCTTCCCCCTTCCAATCCCTTTGATGGCAGAGCTCCATTTTCCTCCTATACATAGATGTAATCAGGTTGAAGGAAAGGCAGCACAAAGATTTGAGTGATTGTGAGGGGAAACACTGGTTTCTATGTTGTATGGGGTTGGGGTTTGAGTGTTTGTATGTCAACTCTTAAGGTTACGGTGTACCTAGCACATGCACTAACACTAAAGGCATTATCAGAACACCAGAACAACTACTTATCCTACTATAAATTCAAAATCAACAATTTTGCCTTCATCCATTTTCTTGAGTATCAACTTTGCATTAAAAAGTAGAGTCTAAGCGGGCTTAATTTGTTCAATCTGAAGCCTCATACACCAGTTTCCTACCAAATTTTGGATTGAGAGTGGACATACTGTCCTTAATTGTTTCATCCAAAGTCAGGAAACAAGTTCCTTTCATCCAACAAACATTCGCATCACTCATGAGAAAGGAACTCTTCGTATCCTAAACAATTCTCAAACCTTCTCAAATATACAATGGAAAGAATAGAATTCCAGCAGCAAATTCGTATCTAAAAGACATCTCTTCGAATAACCATGACTCGAGGGATGGACTCATGGGACAAAGCATGAACAATCGACTTAAGGTATGGACCAAGGTTGTCAAAACGGGATTCTCGTATCGTTTTTCTCATTTTATGTATCCTAGGCCCTGGCAAGATAATCTCAATCATGAGACACATTAACAAGAGCAAATCCAACTAAAATAATGACCACCCTCAATATAAACTTTTTCTGATAAGTGACTAACTCAACATAAAATGCGAATTCTGTAGCACATATTTCAGAAAACTTTGCTGAAAAATAATTCACGGGAATCACGCAGTATATAATACTCCCTCCGTCCCAATTTGTTTGTCTACTTTTTGACTTTTACAAGTCTCAAAATGTTTGTCCAATTTACAGTTGAGATTTAAAAAGAATTTCCTTAAAACCCTCTCTCTTTTACAACGTTGAAAATTTATGCATTGTAGGATGTATACTCTTCTAACTTAATGTCAAGAAGTGAGATATTCCTGAAAACTCAAAGCTTTCTACTGTCCCTTTAAGAAGTTGGAATCCAAAAATTGAACAAACAAATTGGGACAGACGGAGTGAGAATGGTATATTAACGAAATCATTGTGTCATGTACCGCATATCGCACAACGAATCATGTAGGTATGTACTTACTCAAGCGCAAAATACGTTTAGAGCAATGTGCAGCTGAAAACGCAACGATTTGTGAGATAGGTAAGACTTGATTCTCATTTAAATGCGGGCTAACAAAAGTATCAAATTGAGTTCAAAACATACCTATACAAATACACAAACACATACAACATACCACATACTGTATCTACCGGAGTCTCTGAAAAACTCAAACCTGTGGAGGCACGCTTCATCAGACCTCGAGCTTAAATCCGCGCGCCTATTCGCGTCATCTCGATCAGCGGCTAACTGCTCCAACTGCTTGCGAACAGCATCCTGAAACTTCTCCGCATCATCACTCAGCAGTAAACCACTCAGGTACTTCCCCAGAGCCGACTTCGGCTCGAGCGGCGTGTTCAAGCTGCTGAACTCGCAGTTGCTGCTCGCCCCCGCCCTTGCCACCGCAACCAACGGCCGCCGGTGACCGGAGAAGTAGACGGCGGAAGGAACTTGACGAGGTTTCTGACTGCCGGAGAACACCAGTCTGTGAAGCCCTAAAGCAGATGACTTCACAGCGTAGTTGTTCACCAAGAACGGATTGGTGTTGGAGGGGCAATAGTCCATCAACGGAGTGGGTAAAACCTAGTGCAGAGTGATTCGTGTTTTAAGGCCATTATTGGTCAGAGTTTGGTTGGATATATAGTAGGAGTACTGATTTAGAGAGAGAGAGAGAGAGAGAGAGAGAGAGAGGATAAGGATTTGGAATTGGGGCGGCGAATGTGTTTGAGGTTAATTACATCTTTCCCTCCTGAACTATCATACTTCTTCAAATTACTCTCCAAACTACAAAACCTGACACTCTGGTTCGCCCTGAACTATTTAAACCGTAAAACTTGATCCTTTGTTGTTGGTACAATGGCCTTTTATGTTGGAAATAAGTGAATTGGAAATTGACTCCAGGGTAAACCATTTGATTTGGTTGTAATTTATTTGTCTGCAATGGATAAATAAATATGGAGTAATTAAAAGTGTTTCGTTTGCCGCCAAACCGGGCCATGCGTGGTAGCGGGTTCATAAAATTCTAAGGCTTAAAGTTTGTTGGGTACTTGAAGTAATTAATTAAATTAGTTACTTCATTTATTTAAGCTTTTGAATTATAATTAGAGTTGGTTCCTAAACCAACATGTGGCAAGCTAAACTAAGGGGTGCCAATGTTTCATTTACCTTAGCAAAATGAAGTGTCTCTTCATTTGTCACGTGGAAATGGAAATGAAGTGTTGCTTCGGCCAAGAATTAGTTCGGAACAGTGGTGTCTCTTCGGCCGAGACCACTCCGAACAGTTGCGTCTTTTTCCTAACACCATTTCGAACAGTCACCGTTCCTTTTCGTTCGGGTGCCTACTTCTATATTAATAGGACCCATCTCCTCCCATTTCAGTAACAATAAATTCCTACACTCATAACATACATATTCTGAGAGAGTTCTGCACAATTTCCTGGTTCGCCCGTTGAACAGATTGTAGTGCTACTTCCGTTCTTCGAAAATCGAGTAATCCTGAGAGGCAAACGTTCAAGAGACCCAAGAGCACCGGTGTGGGGGACGAATTTGCTTTAAGGATATAGTATTCTCCATAAAATACTAGCCTCGATTGCCAATTTCCGGACGCCTGAAATTGGTCCAGTAAGTTTTCTAATATTGTTTATTTTTGGTGTGTAGCGGATTTCCAGTGATAAACGAATCCCGGATCCAACATTTTATTGTTGGTACAACAGCTGTCAAGGAGGCTAGAATAGTGCAAAGTATTTTTTTTTTTTTGGAAATTGAATTCTACACTCCCTTTTTTGACATTTACACTCATTTTTTTGGATTTTAGTGTTGGAAGTGTGTGTAATTTTTTTGCTAAAAGACAAAAAAAATGAGTGTAAATGTCAAAAAATGGAGTGTAGAATTCAATTTCTTTTTTTTCTCTTAAGGTATGACTAAAATGTCTAGAATGACATGGTTATAAACATGTATATCTCACAAAAATTAATGACCAAATCTCACCAAATTAATGGCTATCGATTTCCTTCCGTTAAAAACATGTATATTTCACAAAATTAATGACCAAATCTTTTATTAGACGGTATTCTTCCACTCACCCTCATCTATCAATTTCCTTCCGTTTTATCCTTATTAAACATCTCTATGCCCCTGCATCATCAAAATGCTAAATAGCTTCTCGTATGGGAAAAAAAATAGACAAAGGTCTAGTATATGATTTTGGTAGATATACAAATTTGTGTGCATATCATTCTTGACATTATCGCCATGTTTAGAGAAAAATAACCCTACCATTCTTAGGTACTTAAAGGCTACTAAGCGACTAAAGATAACCCTTAGAAACTATTCTTAGGTACCACTTTTATTTTGTTTGTTGTTTTCTGTACTTTCGGACCGATAGTATCCACTTTTATTGTACTGTGTTTTCTTTTATATATAAACAAGCGCATGCTCGTGCCTGAAGGCACGGCTCAAACAATCAGCGCACACAAATAAAAACTGAACTCGCATGCAATATACGGTTCGAACAATCAGCACACGCAAATAAATATAAACCCACGTTCAATATATCAACCCCTGTCCAACAAATTCAACTACTCTTAAAGCAACAACCTATCATATACATTGACATGGTTAATTTAAATCAGCAAATAAAGAACTATTAATTTTTCAATCCCTAACTTTTACATACACAAACTCAAACGAATAAAACTTGATAAATTAAAATTATATCATCTTAAACACCAATAAAAATAAAAAATAATACAAATGAACAAAAATGCGTAGCTCGAGGAGATATCTAAAAAGAACGTAGGAAAACATGTCAGTCACAAAAAAGAGCTAAATGATAAAAAGAGAACAAAGTGGATCCCAAAAAAAAAAAAAAAGATAAAAAAGAGGACATCGTATCCCCAGAAAAGTTGTCCACAAACATTAACGTCCAACGT
>BPLS01031250.1:0-25765 GCA_019656275.1 Rhododendron kiyosumense
TTTATCGTGATTTTTGTGATAAATCGATTATCTCGATAATAGGAATCATAAAAATATAAAAGTTTTGAACCGAAGTTAAAAAGAGTTCATGACAACACTATTAAAAAAAAGTTCCAGTTGTTTGTTACTTATTTTGTTCTTTTGTGGACTTAATTTTTTTCTTTGGGTCATAAAAATTAATTCAAATAAACATAAATGCACAACCAATCTTTCTGTTAACATGGATGATATCATTTTTTCCTATTGGCTAAGGGATAAAAGAAGCAAGTCATTAATTATAAATGACTACATTAGGTATTAATAAAGACTAATATTTCTATTAACATGGACCAAGTCATATTTTGTGAAAGAATCTTGGTATAAAAGAGCAAGTCATTAATTATAAAGAATTACCTCGTATATTAGTAAAGACCAATCTTTTTAATAACATAGACATGTTATATTTTCTGAAAAAACATTATCCCTATCATCTGAAGTATAAAAAAAACAAGTCATTAATTATAAAAGATTATGTCCGATATTAGTAAAGACCAATCTTTTTGTTAACATAGACCAAGTCCTATTTTTCGTGGGAACCTTGCTCCATATGATTGACTATTATTTGAGTTATAAAAGAGCAAATCATTGATTATAAAAGACTACGTCGGATATTAATAAAAACCAATATTTCTATTTTGATTATAAAGGACTACATGCATTGGGTATAAAAGATACAGAGTTGTTCAAGTCAAGAATAAAAAGAACACAAATTCAAACATATTTTGATTGAAATTACAAGACTCACGATTCAGTTCACAAAAATCAAAACCCATAATCAATAAACACACATGTTTTTCAAAAATTAATTTTTATTTCTATTTTCTTCTCTTTCTGGTGAACCAAACAAAAAACAAGAAATCATTCGAAAGTCGATCTTCAAATTGTTTAAGAATTGTTCAATCTGAAATTACTGGAAAATTGTTCTAGGGAAAAAAATTCCCCTTCAACTACAGAGCAAAGCATTCAAGTCTATATTAGTCTAGAAAAACAAAACCCAAGACCCGATATAGAGCAAAATATTCAAATCGTGGGTTTTAGCCACATTCTGTATTCATCGAATATGGTCTGGAACTTTGGATCTAATGGAAAACAACAAGCTAGTCCTATAAACTAAACTAAAAATGGTTTGAATTGGATTAGTAGAAAGGATTTGCACTTCATTTGTTTGAAAAATATATAGAAAATTGTTCGACAAAGTCAAATCTCTATCAACGAAAACAAAAGAAACACACACTGTATACCACCGGCTCAAAATGGGAGACATGAATTAGTCGATTGTGTTCTTTGATCGGGTCACGACGACATCCTTAATACACCGGCGGAATTTTTCATGGAATTTCCCCTGAAAATTTTCTCTTTCCCATATTCTTCCTATCTTCCAAACAAACACTCCATTTTCCTCCTTGAGTTGGGATTTCAAGACCAAAAACAGAAAATGAACTCATGTCAGGTTTCGAAGTTGTGTTAGGCGAACTATTGCGTGTTGACTGTGCAGAGAGAGAGAGAGGAGAAAATACTGATTGTGGAGGAAATTTGAGGCTAGGGCTTTGAAGTGTTGTATATATATGAGGGTAGAACTGTAAACTATAGTTCTCTTACCGGGTCTTGGTGAATAATTTTGCTCATGTCATGAAAATGGTGAATTGAATACTGGAGACCATGGAAGTGGTAATAATTGCTGGTCTCCCCCACCTGCGGGTAATTCTCCCAAAAAAGTTTGGGCGCCGCTATTTGCAATTCTTCATTTTCTCCGACAGCTAGTTAAAAAATTTCAAGAATATTCAACAGTTAGTTATTGAAATTGAGATACAGTTTTAGCATTCAGTTACCGTAATGTGATATTTTTTTCAACACCTATTTACCGAAAATACATGTTTGCAGTTATTTACCGAAAGTTGAATATATTTTCGACATGTAGTTACCGAAATATAATCTTATTTTCAACAACTATTTACTGAAATATTATTTATGATTTTCAACAATCACTTACTGAAACATGATGGTCTATGGGAGAAAATAAAGGGTTGCGAATAGCCGCACCCAAAAGTTCACATGTTAGGGTATAATACGGAAAAAATTTCAAAATGGCACCTGAACTTTCACTCCAATGTCATCGAAATACCTTAACTTTAATTTATTTCAATTAAACACATGAACTTTTAAAGTCTCCAAATTGAGGCACCTGTCGTTAGACTCCATCCATTTTCCTCAAAAATCGGCTGATGTGGCTCATTTCTGGTGTTAAAGGGTCTCACTAGAGATGTTAAAAAGTGAACTCAATGTACTCAATCACAACCCATGCCAACCCTACTTCATTTTTGGATTATGTTTATATGCATTGAGTTCACTTTCTAACATCAGTCCTTTAACGCCAGAAATGCACCACATCGGCCGATTTGTGAGAAAAATGGATGGAGGCTAACAGCAGGTGCCTCAATTTAGGGACTTTGAAAGTCCAAGTGTTTAATTGAAATAAAGTAAAATTCAGGTGTTTCGATAATATTGGAGTAAAAGTTCAAGTTGCATTTTAAAATTTTACTTATAAGAGTTTTTTTTAAAAACATCCCTCCAACTATCCACCAGATTTTTACTTAGTCCTCAAACTATCAAAATGTTTTATTTAGTCCTCCAACTATTGGCTTGCATTTTATTTAGTCCTTCCGTTAGAAAGTTAACGGCTACGTTAGAAAGTTAACGGCTTTTGTTAAAAAAAAAAAATATTCCAACCACCAATTTGCAATCCTATGGAGTAGAAACGTGATTATGAGAGTCTTAGAGACAAAATTTGATTATATCTCTTTCGAATAATATGATCAGAATAATAAGATCTTCACACCTATATTCATTAAATGAAAAGTTAGACAATTGGATCAAATATCTATAGGTATTGGATTGAGCTGATTTTTAACTTGGGCGCTTGAAAAAATATTTTACATTTAGGCTTCGTTTGTTTGGACGTAAAATATTTTCCGGTAAAATGTTTTACCTATTTTTCGGTATTTGGTTGTGTAAAAAATGAGAAAAATATTTTCCATCAATTAGATGAAAATGACTTACTCTTAAATTTTCCGTAAGTTATTTTCCGAAATGAACCTGCTGCATTCTCTTGTAATTCTCACTGCTCAGTTTCCTCGACCGCCAATCCTAACTCACGTTCAATTCCAATAATCTCATATCTATCCACCGTTTAAACTCTCCATCTCATTACACAATACCTATAGATGTTTGATCCAATTGTCTAACTTTTCATTTAATGAATATGGATGTGAAGATCTTATTATTCTGATCATATTATTCTAAAGAGACATAATCAAATTTTGTCTCTAAGGCTCTCATAATCACATTTCTACTCCATAAGATTGCAAATTGGTGGTTGGAATTTTTTTTTTTTTAACAAAAGCCGTTAACTTTCTAATGTAGCCGTTAACTTTCTAACGGAAGGACTAAATAAAATGCAAGCCAATAGTTGGAGGACTAAATAAAATATTTTGATAGTTTGAGGACTAAGTAAAAATCTGGTGGATGGTTGGAGGGATGTTTTTAAAAAAAACTCTATTTATAATACGTTTGAGTACAGTATATTGGAGGAACCATACATTAGGGTTTCGAGTCAGTGTCGAAGAAGGAGAAGACGACAATGGGAAGATCCAAGAGGAAGGCAACTCAGATCTCCCAAATCACCACCACAGCCACCATCTCAGACCTCCCAAACCACATAACTTCCGACATCCTATCTCGACTCCCTCTCAGCTCTGTCTTCGCCTGCAAGCGAGTCTGCAAGCCCTGGCGCGACCTCACCCTCGAACCCTGCTTCGCCAAATCACATCTCTCGAGGAATCCTCCCAGCCTCGTCTTCTACCGCATCGGTACGAAATCCCCCTCTCACTTCGAAATCCTCCAACTCTACGATCCCCCTGCTTTGTGCCACCCCACCACCACCGTGAAATTCAGAACTGAGATCCACTCCCCTCGCATGCTCACTGAACTAGTAGCCTCGTGTAACGGGTTGATTTTGCTGTCGAATAGCTCGTGTAATGATGTTATTGTGTTTAACCTACTCAGGGCAGAATGTATTGTTCTTCCTAAACCTCCGAAATCGGCACCGAAGGCCCATAATTTCGTGAGTTTAGGGTTTGGTCATAGTCCATCGACTGATCAGTACAAGGTGTTGAGGCTTACTTATACGCCTGGTCCAGCTAGATTGTGCTGTGACATTTACACAATTGGGATTGATGACAGGTGGAGGAGCATTGGGGACACTGGACAACCACCCGCTTTTATTACCTCGCAAATCATTCTCCTGAATGGGGTTCTTCACTGGATAGGCGACGGGAATTCACGGTTCATTTACTATTTCGATGTCGAGAAAGAGCAATTCGGAAGCTTCCCCTTGCCTTCCCACATTGAAAGCAGTTGTGATTGTCTTGGGGTTGTAGATAATCGGTTGTACCTTCACGATGAGCTTTCGGTTGATGAATGGAAAGTTTGGACAATGAAAGATTACGGGGACTTTGGGTCCTGGACTTTGGAATGGGTCATTGAACGACCAATTACTAACAGGTTTGGCGGATCTCACAAGCCATTGAAAACGTTTAGAGACGGAAGTCTGTTGATGATGTTTAGCGGTTTATGTCCGCGAATAAATGTCATGAAGACTACTCTAGCATCTTACAATCCGCAAACAAGAGTGCTGGAAGAGATCAAGTATCGTGGTGTTGTTTTACTCTGGGGCGCTTCCGTTGCTGATGTACCATGTTTCTGCTCTCCAATGGCTGCTTTGAAATGACAATGTTAAAATCTTTTGAGTTAAGGAACTGTTTGCATTATCTCACTTCATCATGAGTGTGTTTTGTTTGAATAAACTTATTTTGATTCCGTAATTAGTTTCCTGGTGTTGGCCTTGTGATGGTTTGCAAAATTTGGTCTAATTCGGACTAGGGGGCAGGGGGATACATCTTGTTATAGAGTGGATTATTCATCCGTGTTCAATCACAAAACTTTTGCATATCCAATTCAAAAAAATATATATATATTAACTCAAAATTGCAAAGCCGCTCACCAATCACCATCCAACTAGTCTCCAATTGTTCGTGACATGACAACATTTTTAACATTCAAATTTAGTTCGTTCCTTCCTTACTTTTTAGTTCGTTGCCCATAGAACTGGGCAAGACTCAGTTCACAATGCTTCAACTAAAATCTACACAGAAAAACCAGAGGATTCAAAGTCCAACTACAGTTTGCTTCAGGTTACATGGCATAGAACAAGAACCAAAGAAGAAATTCACCATACTTTAGCTAGCATCTTTTGAAATCTTTCTGTAATTGAACAGCCCCAAAACTATTGAAGTTCAAGCTACACTTGTTAGCAAGCAAAAAATACTCAAAATAGGATAGGTGACAAGTCCAGCTTTGCTTCAACATTTCTGAGAGGTCCTGCACAGCTATACCAAAAAAGGCAACTTTCACCTCCCAAAGCAACATTTAACTAGATTTGACTATTTGCTTTTCCACCAAAAAAGTCCCCACATCTCAGGATCTGCACATCTGCATAGTTGGATCAAATTTTAAAGTCAAAGAGTATAGATCAATTACTATTTTGGTGGTGAAACGAGTAAGATGAACAAGTATTTGTCTTTCAGAAATAGTTTCCTGATCAATTTTAACATTCTAGGTCATCATTTGACTGAATGCCCCCGAAATTTTACTCATCCCTATAACAGACAGGATAACACAGTAACACTCCTAAAATGTAATTCTTTCACACTGAATTTTTCATGTAAGTGGAGTAAACAATTCCATAAAATTAGCCCTTGTATTATGCATTGTCCCCACCATGCAACTTGGTAGTAAAAATGGGAAGGAGTTAGATCAGTTAAATGACTCAAATCTTCTCCATATGTAATGAGTCATGCCACAACAGCCAGGTGGGTTCATAGTCTCTCTAACTCAAATTTCCTTCTTGTGCTGCCAAAAGGAGTGGCTTTTGTACATATCAAGTTGGGTTTCAGTTACAGTAGCAGCTTTCAAAAGTTCAACGCATGCACAAAATACGATGCAGACCAATGGCGTACCAGTTCACATATTATTTACACACAGTGTATGATTAGTGTATAGACACCAGAAACATTTCAAACCATTAACTTCTCATTAGCAGGATCTAAAGCTCTAGTTAAACAAGAACAAAAACAGGAACCCAAGTTTTCTCGACAAAAAAAGAAAGTGCCATATGCCAAGAAAATATAATTGTTAGACAGATGAATCAAAATAGAAGACGTACCTTCAGATCCTACCCAACATAAAAGACCCTTGCACTCCTATCAAATTCATTCTGCACCTACTCACTCGAAGGGCAAAATTACAAAAGTGATTCTAATGGACAAAGGGTGATCAAAAATCTAATTTCCAAAACATTCCATGCTAGGAATGGGTCAAATAGGTCAATCATGCACATATGCATAGACGCGGGGGATTTTCAAATGCACTAATGCGAAACGTTCCGCAAGTAATCTTCTTGTAAAATTCCCAAGCAACAAATGCACTGACGTGGGTGATTTTCAAATGCACCGATGTGGGTCATTTTCAAATGCACCACTCTTGGACACCTAACATAACCTCCCAAGCTATAAAATCCCACCCCTGGTTTGTTCACTGAAATTGTATGCAGTAACACTCATATACGCTAGTAAAGTGAAGAAGACTGAAAGAGGATGGGGGAAAAAAGCAGAAAGAAAAAGATAAAAAGCAATGTTCCAAACCAGTATACCTTAAGCCATTCCAGCAGCTTTTCAGAAAAATATTTTCTACACTCATGAAATGTAAAACCCTCAAGTATTAATCATTGCATGGAAGTACATACTTCTCTCATGTTAAATATCCTTTCATGAGATTGATGGTGCATACAGAAAGGTTTAGAAGCCACTGTCAGAGAAACAAGACATAATGGCCATGTCCTTCTGTCCACCAGAACAAGATTAACCAAGGCTCGACAATTGCTTTCCCAGTTGTAATTACCAACCCTCATCCTCATAAAATAAACAAAGAATTGTATTTACCTACCAACCCACTTTAGCAATATGAATCAGAACAAAAGTTGAAGTACCAGCTTAATCCCTGAGTGATACACGGTTGATCAATTGCTCCACTATTGCATGTCCAAAGTGAAATACCTACGTTCAGCGAGAAGACATCATGTGAAAACATACCAAACTCAGGTTTGTTTCGTCTTTGTATTGAGCACACAATGGAATGATGTAACCGATCTAGGAAAGAGACGCTTAACGTGCTTGCCAAAAAGGAGCTTAAATTAGCAGCACATTTCTTTGGGTAAGTGATACAAAAGATTCCAAACCTAGACACTGGAAAGAGACACATAGAAACAAGATTCATTTTCTTACTAGAAAATCCTGCCAACCACATACTCATCTGCAAAAATAGCATGCAATCTGTCAGAAGAGAGCCGAAGGTAGTCTCTTTATATTTGTTGGAGACAATAAGAACCTCAGAAAGTAGAAGAACCAAATGTTTTGTTCAACACAAGAGCGAAACAAATTAACAAGCTTAGCAACAACAGGTGGACAGAGTTGTCATGGGGGAAATTGTAGACAGTACTGACACATACAAGAGCTTAATTGCAACTTGCACATGATTTTTGCTAAATATGACACAATAATCTGGGTTTGGAAATTTGTAACTTCACATTTCTCCATTTGCAACATCTCTAAGTGGAACCAAACCAGAAACATGAGCAATCTGTGGAACATTGACGTGATTCCATAAATCTGAACATCCTGATAATGTTCCAACCTCATAGACAAAAAGAGCATCTCCAGTGAATAACATCAAGATCTTCCATTCTCAAAAATAATTATCAGTGCATAATAATTAGTCGACCACTTAGTGGCAATCTTAGTCGCAGGGAGCTCCTAAAATGGTGCCACTCATACTTTAGGAGCATGCCCTGCAGTCCCAACTAAGGAACTTGATGGGAGCCCGTTTCTTACAAAGATGGGAGCTTTTGTACGCTCCATGTGTAGAAAAACAGTAGCAGAACTTGGCTTTACTGATTGGTCTTTGATGAACTCAAATGTCTAGCCAAAGTCATGATATCTTGAAAAAAAAACCATATCTTGTAACACTAGTCCATTTGTCACACTTACGGTAGACTTGAGTCTTGGATCGTTTTTTACTCCATAAAATGATTGTATTTTTAAAGTCCATGCATATTCTATGCTAAATTATTTTTGTAATATATGTACACGTTCCTTTCAAGCTCCCAATCTGGAGAGCTTCTATATTCCCCCCGCTCCCACTCCGTGCAACTAAGCTAGCAATGCTCATTTCACAATGACAAAATCTTTACTTCAGGATTCCCCCATAATCCTTACTCACCCATATTGCAGCATGCTCGCCGCCAAAATAATCACAGAACGAGAAGCAACCTCGTGCCAAGCCGATTTGCATATGACCTGACCAACTAAACCCAAAAGGTTCAGGTACTCCCCGAAATTGCTCACTCCCGAAGTTGAAACAACAAATAAAGTCCAGACAACCATAGACAAAAGCAAGACAATGAATAGCCCCATTGAGGAATGCATTAAACGGATGTTTTTTGAAAATTGCTAGGGACTGTCCCAATGCTTCTCCATGACCCTTCTCCAAGGTGAATATATTTCCCCCTACTGGAGAGTTTCTTAACTCTTTTCGACTGGTCCAAGGATAGATAACCCCATGGCAAAAGAACCTTAGCACCTTTTACTGGTTGTTCTTCGGACAAAAGCAGAGGTATGAATGCTGCACATTTTCAGTGGAGTGCATTTTGGAAGGGCAATGAACTCTCCCAAAATCGGATGGCAAACATAGATGGGACAAGTTAATCAATGTTTTTTTTTTTCAAATTTTCAGGAATGAGACTTGCAATAATGACTACAGCTTTAAGGTTCAAGCATATACGGGTCTGCTTTTTACCGCATATGAGCATCGGATTTGACTATATATGAAAGAGGCTAAAATACTTCAAAGTAAACATTAAGCTCTCAAATCCATTCTTGATAAGTATATGTAGAAACAGTAGATTTAGGCTAACAAATACAAAAACATATGGAAATCTTGAAAGTAAATAAACGTGTGATGCAGAATTAATGTAATTAGCGCCTAGATGTTAGTACCTTGAGTTGAGGATTTTAACAATTTCATTCATAATGCTCCTGGTAGAGGGAGGAAGCTTGGTACATCAGCAATTGATTCTTCCCAAGAGTGAACACCATGATAACTTACTCTTTCGAAGAGTTTTGTTACCGGATTATAAGATGCAAGGGTTTTCTCTTTGACAATCATCAATACTGTTCCATTTTTTAAAGTCTTAAGTGGTTTTAGATCGAGACCCAGCCAAGAAGGAAGTTGTCGACGAATAGACCATTCTAAAGTCCACGACCCAATGTTTTCGTAATCCTTCATCACCCATATATTGATAGGAAACCGAGGCTTTTGCTCATCGCAAATATATAAACAGTTATCCACAACCCCAAGATGGAAACGTGTCACTTTTGATTGGAAAGGCACAACGGAGAGGGTCGGCAAGGGGAGGTTTCCACACTGCTCTTTCTCCATGTCAAAATAGCATAGCAACAACCTGGAACCTTCTGAACCTATCCAATGAAGAGCTCCATTGAGAAACACAAACGGGCTATTATGAGGGAGTGGTTGTCTTGTGTCTCCAAAGTTCCTCCATTCATCATCAACCCCAAGCGTATAAACGCAACAGTGCAATCTAGGTGATTGTTCGTTGCGTTTCGCAGTAAATTTTACCACCTTAAAAAGGTCGGTTGATTGACTATACCCAAAACCATACCCATACCCAAAATTCTGACAATGATTCCAAACACGCGGCTCGTTCTTAGGTTTGGGAAGGAGAAAATGCTGTCTCGTAACAGGGTTATATATATAAACAGTGTCTGAACAGAAGCGATCAGCCAAACAAACTAACCCATTACAAGAGCTTACCATGGTGAGAGTGCTACAGTCACCAGCAGGGATTTCAGGTTTAGTTTCAAACTTCATCGTGGCTCTGCGGCAGCGTAAAGCCTCCAGGGAATCGGCGAGTGGAAGAAATCCAAAGGCGGATGGGTGCCGGCTGTCGGAGCGGCGGAAGAGGATGAGACTGAGAGAAGACCTTGGGAGGTGCAATCGAGGGAAATGGGGTTCTAGGGTTAGGTTCCGAAAGGAGGAGCAGACTCGCTTGCAGCTGAAGATGGACTTGAGAGGGAGTCGAGATAGAATGTCGCACGTTAGGTGGGATGGAAGTTCTGAAATCGAGGTTTCCGCTACGGTGGCAGTGGCGTGATCTTGGCGTTGTTTGCGGCGCCGGCGGCGCGGCGGTGGTGGTAGATCGTTTGCTACTTCCATTGCTCTGTGTTGACTTGGAGAGAGAGCCATTTGATCTTATCGTCTTCTCTCTTTTCTTTTTTCTTTTTGCGAGGGGAAGGAAAAAGAAAATGTCAACTCACGGTAAAAAGGGTTAAATATCTACTTGCCCCTCCAACTATTCCATTTTTAGTTACTTCCCCCTCCAACTACTAATTGAACTTACTTCCCCCTTCAACTACCAAACCGTTAGCTACTCCATCCAATTGCTCACTTCCATCCATTCATGGACGGAAAACCTACCAGACCAAATCCCCTCATCCTTCAACTGTCAATTGGAGGCTATTTATGTCTTTAACCTACCAATATATGTATATGTATGTATATCCCCTCTCGCAATCCCCATTTTAATCAATTTTCCCTCACCCTCTCTTTCGCTCACTTTTTTCGTATCCTCTCTACCATAGCCACACAGATCCAAATTCCAGAAGAAAATGGAAAAGGCAACTTACCAAAAAACAAAAAGACCACACACTGCTCAAATTGGTCACAAACCGAAAGATAGAAACGACAGAAAATCCAAAGAAAATTGACAAAGACCGAACAACCTCCTTCTTGCCGCCCGGTGCCGTTGAAGTCTAAAACTGTTTCTTTTTTTTTGGTAAAACTGTTTCTCTTTGGTGTGCGTGTTCTTCTCTCTATAGGATTGCATGGGTATGATGATCTATAGAGAGAAATATGGGATGGGCTTTGCATTGGTTAGTTCAATAATAAACTGTGGGTTTTGTGGGAAAACCCAAGCTTTGGAATCTAAAGATTAGGCCTTTCATTTGAAGCCCGTAAAGTTCAAGGGTTTCGAAAATATAAGTTTTTCTTTTTTCCAAAGAGGAGAATACAAGTTGATTTAGTGGTGAGTGTGGGTTTCTCTGTGTTGATGGGGACAAGAGAGATGGTGAGGGGTGGGGGATTCGGGAAGGATCATCTAACAATGGCAAGGAAGGGAGGTACTGTTGCCGAGCAAAAAAAAGTGGGGAGGTACTGTTTCGGATCTTGGACGTGGGTAGTGTGGGTTTGGTTGGGTCTTGGGTTTAGATTTCAGTGAAATCACGTTGTAGGGTTGGGTTTGAACTGAAATGTCCAGATTACCCTTCTTTTGACACCAAAATCACATTTGGGGTTAGGTGTTTTGTTTTTCCGTCCATTAATTTGACAGTAGTGAGCAATTGGATGGAGTGGCTAACGGTTTGATAGTTGGAGGGGGAAGTAGATTCAATTGATAGTTGGAGGGGGAAGTAACTAAAAATTAAATAGTTTGAGGGGCAAGTAGATATTTAACCCCGGTAAAAACTTGTGATTGGTGTCACCCAAGTGATGTCATGTGAATGACGTCAGGAGTTTTCGAAGTTGTGGAAGAGAAAGGAAACGAAAGGAAAATTAGAAATTTTTCTCCTATTTTCTCTCAAACTTTCCCTCTATTCTATTCCTTAATTTTTTTTCCTTTCTTTCTCAGAACATTAATACTTGCAATCATGTTTTTAAATGCATTGGAAAATATCAAAATAATCCTTGGCTTTTGAATTCAATGTCCCATTTACACCACTCCGTTATTAATTTCCTGCAAATGTTAGGTACGAAAAAAATATATCCGAAAATCACTCAGAATAAGAATTTTTTTTCCCGCTAATAAAAGTCTCTTAATGATCATAAATACTTTTAAAAGTGTATTCTGGATAATTTATGGGTACACTTTTTTTGTTACCTAACACTTTTGTTAATTCCCACCTTGGCCCAATTTCTTTGATACCTAGCATTAAAATTTTTTTTTTTTTGAACTGCCGAAAAGTCTAGAAACCAACCCCTTTTGCCCGCCAAAATGTGGCCTTGGATCCCTACTTATATTAGTCCCATCCTTTGTTCCTCTGCTAGACTGCTACCCTCCTTCCTCGCCTTACAAACCATACAACACACCCCCTGAAGAAAAAAAATAAGATCAACTCATGTGCAATCTGCGGATAAAAATAAAAACTCATGTGCAATCTGCAGTAATCGAAGGGAGATCCACAGTACTTCTTGAACCTCCGTTAATCCCGGCAGGAGGTTTGTTGCTTGCCCCAATGATCCGTGCAATGATTTTTCATGGCTGGACCTAACGAAATAGAGTATTTGTGGTTGAAATCCACTCTGTAAAAAAAGAAAAACGGGATCTAAACTACTTGTCTATGAAACGGGTCTGTTCCCAATCCAATTCCAACTGAGCTCGTCGGCGGCAGTGATTGATATTCGAGGGTTTCTAGATTTTTCCATTCACAGGGTGAGTTCTCCTCCATTCTTCAAATTTTTTTTGGAGAGAGAGAGAGAGAGAAGAGGAGGAGGAGGAGGAGGAGGAAAAAGTGACTGGAAAGTGGAAAGGGCAACATTGTAGTTTGGTTACAGTACAGAGGCAAATGTTTGGGGAAAATATTCTATGGGGTAAATTTACAGAAATACCACCAAAATTATATTACTTCCTAAAGAAATTTTGCACTAAGTGACGACAGTGAACCCCCCTTGCCTCAATATCAATCCGCCCCTGATTTTATTTTATGAGTATATTGTAATGTGATCATCCATGGTTAACGGAGGCTTATGTGTTAATGAATGTTGGTTTTTATTGACATTTTGCTAAAACTTTGAGGATCATTGGTAAAAATAAAAATGAGAGTTGAACGATAATGCCCTTGTAGTTTGATGGTAAATGTAGACTTCGAAAACCATTTAAATGTGCAGTTTAAATGTTGGCGATGCAATAGACACAATTTGTATGTTGGAGACCATTGATTAAATAACCGTTTCCATTCCGTTTTCAGTAATTTCTCCTTAAACCTCCCAAACGGAAAATTTTTCAGTGCCGGTGACAGTGTCGACCCCGACATTGGGTTGCCCACCTACTATTAAGTCATACAAAATTAAAAAATATACAAGTACAAAAAATCAAAATCAAAATTACATTGTTCTTTTAACTTAAATAATAGAAAATAAAAATCAACATCAAAATGTAAACTCCGGTTATAGTGTTTTATGATTAGTACGATCCACTTCAAAGAAAACAACTTCTCCTTGCATTTTTTAAAACAAAATTTTCAATTCAGTCATTGTATTTTAATTATCCAAGAACTTGGTACTTTTGATTTTTTGGCTTCTTGGATTTTTTAGTTAGTATATGTGAGAAGAATGACTTGTCTCGAAAAGTATAGAAAATTAAAAAAGATACAAATGCCCATAAATGCTTTTAGTGGAACGGAGCCTCATTTTTCAATTGAGATAAAAAAAAAATTGCCTACTGAAAATATAAATTGGGAAGAAATAATATTATTTAAACAAAAATGATTTATTAGGAGTGAGCAAAAACTCCGTCAACCCGCGAATCCAGTCCAAATCAATCCAAACTGAAAGGTTTAATTCGGTTTTTTAGTAGTATGGTTTGGTCATGGTTTAAAAAAATTAGAAATCGCGTTATATGGTTTGGTTTGTGAATTCACATTTATGGTCATGGTTCCAAACCGAACCACACCATATAATACATTATATATATATATATATATATAATTTAATTATAAAATCACCAAATAAATATGGGAGCCTTTGTCAAATACTTTCCTAGTAATTTATTGATCCTATTCAATTCGCCGCAATATTTAGTTTTTCTTTCCTGCCAAGATGTTAGTAGTTGGTATTTTTAGTTGGTTCATTTCAATGACTTACTGGTAATTCATTTTCTTAGTTTAAGACTTGACACAATTGTTGGTATTCGGCCTTTAATTTATGTTCATAATTATATGTACTTTAATTTTTTTTGAAGATGATAGCATAATTCAAAGCAAACTGTGGTTTAAAACCGAAATCGAACCGAATTTTAATGGTTTGGATTGGTTTGGTTTTACGACTTTTGTGGGTTGGTTTGGTTCTCCAAATTCATAATCCGTAAATATTGATTTGGTTTACTATAAAACTCAAGCAATCCAAATCATACTCACCCCTATGATTTATATTCAAAGTCCAAAAACAATATTAAGGACAAAACCCAGAGCTTTGGGGCTTTTATATTTTTTCAAGAGAGAGATTAGGCTCCATTTGTTTGAACGTAAAATATTTTCTAGTAAAATATTTTACCTATTTTTTAGTAATTGGATGTGTAAAAAATGAGGTATACAATTTATATGTAAAACATTTTATATCAATTGGATGAAAATGACTTACCCTTAAATTTTTCGTAAGTTATTTTCCGAAATGAATCCGTTGTCTTCTATTGCAATTCTCACTGCTCAGTTTCCTCGATCGTCAGTCCTGACCCATGTTCAATTCTAATAATCTCATATCTTTCCACCGTTTAAGCCCTCCTTTCTCTCTTTACACTATTTTGTTAATTTTTAAAAATATTTTCAAGTGTCAATCAAACACCAAAAAATAAATATTTGAAATTTGTTTTCTGAAAAAACATTTTACATCGAAACATACGAAGCATAAGTTATACCTAAGTTTGTTTTTTTTGGTTGCCCAAGCTCGAGGACTTGCGGGGCTTATTTGGGGCTGGTCTTGTCAAGTGGGTACCATATGGTGTCTGCTTGGCACATTCACGCCATTCATTACGTTTTTGGACGGTTTGAATTAGGATAAAGAAAAATGAGAGAGAGTTTTGGGGTGAGAGAAAAGAAAGAATTTCAATCCAAACCATCCAAAAAATATTTTAGATGCCCGAATGTGCCAGCGTGTATATACCCATCCGGCGCACCGAAATTTTTGACAGGAGATTCTATGTCACCCTTCCCTTCAAATCTTTGGGTTTTGGGTCAGATTAATAGACGGAGAAGACGACATGAGAAGATCAAAGAGGAAGAAGGCGAGCCAGAACACCACCACCACCACCATCGCCATTTCAGAACTCCCAGATCACATCGTCTGCTACATTCTATCTCGACTCCCTCTAAACTCCATCTTCACCTGCAAGCGAGTTTGCAAGCGCTGGCGCGACCTCACTCTCGGACCCTACTTCGCCAAATTGTATCTCTCAAGGTCTCCTCTCAGTCTCATCTCCTACCACGACGGTAATGATAACAACTCCCCCTCCTTTCACTTTGAAATTCTCCAGCTCCACGATCCCCTTGTCTTAAGTCGTCGCAACCGCACCATGAAATTCAGAACCGATATCGACTTCCCTCGTATGCATACTTCAAAATTCTGTCATTTTAAATATGATGACGACCTATTATACATGGATAAAGAGGTTTTTCAAAGAACAAAAAGATTGTGCAATTTCACCTTTTAAATAGCAATAAAGTTTAGCTTACGAAAAATGGGGAGCAAGAAGCTCCACATTAAGATCAGAAATATTACACCTAGAATTTGAAGTGAATCATTTCTAAGTTTCTTTTGTAAACCTTGATATGTAACATGTCCTATAATTGGTTGTTGTGCTCAAGGGCTATTGTTAGGGTATGGAAACCAAAAGTTGGCTTTGTTAATGCAAAAGCCTTGTCTTGGCACACGTTTTGGGTGAATCACGAACATTAAGCAGTTTTTGTGTTCTTTGTTAGACTGCGAAAAGCCTAATGAACTCACTCAAACTCTTAAGAAAAAAACAAATACCTTAGAACTAGGAATGGGAGTACCAAATTGTAATAAGAATGAGTGGGATGGAGAGAAAATGTTTTTAAGCCTTGGTGGCTTCGATGATCCTTGAATTGGTCTACTCTCGACCAACTTTTCATACACCAAAAGATAATATTTTTATGTTTTGATCCCACCATCCTTTAGGACTTTAAATTCCCTCTTTCTCGATATACAATAGGTTTCAATTTGGTTTAAAGTTGGCGTGAACAAAAATTTCCCCATAATATTTTTTTCCCCGACATGTTGAGCGTAAAATTATCATATCTTTTGATGTATAAATAAGTTTTGAGCCAAAATAAAATTTGGTAGAGAGTATGCCAGACAAGTTTTTCAATGGTACAAACCATGTGCAAATCGGAGTTCGGGAGTGTCCGTGGCAAGAACCCAAAGTTTTGGTCAATTTTTGAAACTCGGTGATTCGCCCGGGCGCGATTTAGTGCGCCTAGGGCGCATGCACCTGCGCCTGGGGCACATTAAAACTCCTCAATAGGTCAAACTTCGCGGGTTTGGCTCGGGCGCTCCGAAACTCCGTTTTTCCCAACGTTAGTACCGTTAGAAAGCTTGTTGAGTCTAAAATCTAACCCAAGTAGTTTGGATGAAAAATCATTTTGGCAACAAATGATATGATGAACTTACCATAAATGTGCCAAAAAATAAATTAATTCGGTAAAACGCTCGCATCTCTGTCATTTTAAATATGTTGAAGACCTATTATACATGGATAAAGAGGTTTTTCAAAGAACAAAAAGATAGTGTGTAGACACTCCAATTTGGACCTATTAACTATCCTTAATTTGTGCCCTCAAGGCTCCCCGATGATGAAAAGGAATCAAAATGGGACTCGGCTAAAGCTTGGACGATGCTTCTTGGACTTTTACAAACAAAAACTATGCTTTTTTCCGACACCCTAAGGGTAAAATTGACACACATTTCAATATATAAAATATTTGAATGAAAGCAACTGGGTTGGAAAGAGGACTTAACTAGTTTTCCAACGCTTCGAAAAACACCCAAATCCGAGTTTGGGAGTGTTCGTGGCGCCCTTCTAAAGTTGGGCAGTCACTCCTGGGCGCTCTGGACCACTTTTGAGCGCTCGGGACTTCACTCTTGAGCGCTCGAAAGTACTGACAAGGTATTGAATGTTGAGCTTAATCTTTGACCACGTTTTTGTTCAGATTTTAAAATTGCAATTCAAAGTTGCATGTGCCAGATGTTTGCTTGAGCCAGCAAGAAGACCAGTCATACCTGTTTCTCCCTCCAAAACATTTTTTTTTCATTTTTGATTTGATTTTCAAATGAAAACCCTAATTTTGTTCACCCCTATAAATACCCCTTCATTACCAGCTGAGAGAGGACCACAAAAAATGAGTCTCTCCCTCCCTCTTTTACTGCCAAAAATCAGTTTCAAAATCTCTCTCTCAAACTCTTTCAAAACAATCTCTATTTTCTAAGAAAAAAATTACTAATTTTCAAGGAAAATCTCTAAGAGAAATGAAGGCCTAAACTCCATCTTTTCTTGCTATTTTCTATCAATTTTCAAGCATCCAAATCAGTCCAAGAATCCAAGTTCAAGTCAAGCAAAGGTATAAAGGCTCACTTTATACTCCAAAATCTACTGTTTTTCTACTTCTAAGGGGAATCAAGGGCCCATACCAATTCCTCATACAGTCATACTGGTTATGAGCTCATTTGATTTTAGTTCAAGCAACAAGCGCAAGAAGAGCACAAAGAAACAAAATCTTTTCTGGGCACTATGTTCACTCCCGACCGCTCGGGACCATTCCTGAGCGCTCAGGAGTGCTGCTGTTATCAAAATCCTATTTTGTCATTGAATATTGGTTTTCCTGTATTTCAGTAGATACTGGGTGCGCGCTGGTCCTTTCAGAGCCCAGTTAGTTTTATTTATTTTTAGTTGCAAGGAAGCAAAACTTAGATGATTACGACTAGTTCTTAACTGTTTAAGCCATTTGCTGAGCATTGGTGCATATTAGTAGTTATTTGTTTCTGTTTTAAGTATCATGTTATTTTTGTCCTAACCAAAATTTGCAGGGTGAGGCAGTAGAACTCCTGAGCGCCCAGGAATGTAGTCCCGAGCGCTTGGGAGTGCTCCCAGTGACAATTCTTCATTTTATGTGGCTCTTCATTTTATATCACCTCATCATCATACATTGAACACTAGCACCTGTATACACTTCTCTATGTGATGTATCTGTGGATATTTGCTAACTGTTTAATGAAACAAATGATTTTGACAAAATCCCACAATTGTTGAGTAAAGACGGATATCGTGTCGGGCGAGAGGGGTGCCGTAAAACCCTTCCCCTCTCGTAACATGGCTTCCGAACCCAAAAGAATCTCTAGTTTTCAAATTCAAACAATCATTTCCAATCAAAATGGTTTCTCGGGTGGCGAACCATAAACCCAGGTGGCGACTCCCCTCAATTTTCATAATCCGGGTGGGTAGCCCACATAGTGCAATTTCACCTTTTAAATAGTAGCAAAGTTTAGCTTACGAAAAACAGGGAGCAAGAAGATCCACGTTAAGATCAAAAATATTACACCTAGAATTTGAAGTGAATCATTTTTGAGTTTCTTTCGTAAACCTTGATAAGTAACATGTCCTATAATTGGTTGTTGTGGTCAAGGGCTATTGTTAGGGTATGGAAACTAAAATTTGGCTTTGTAAATGCAAAAGCCTTGTCTTGGGCATACGTTTTAGGTGAATCCCGAACAATAAGCAAATTTCTGTGTGCTTTGTTGGACTGCGAAAAGCCCAATGAACTCACTCAAACTCTTAAGAAAAAAAATGAATACCTTAGAACTAGGAATGGGAGTACCAAATTATAGTTAGAATGAGTGGGATGGAGCGAAAACATGTTTAAGCCTTGGTGGCTCCGATGATCCTTAAATTGGTCTACTTTCGACCAACTTTTCATACACCAAAAGATATTATTTTTATGTTTTGATCCCACCATCCTTTAGGACTATAAATACCCTCTTTCTCGATATACAATAGGTTTCAATCCGGTTTCAAGTTGGCATGAACCAAGATTTCCCCATGATATTTTTTCCCGACATGTTGAGGGTAAAATTGACATATCCTTTGATGTATAAATAAGTTTTGAACCAAACTAAATTTGATAGAGAGTATGCTAGACAAGCTTTTCAACTGTTCAAACCATGTGCAAATCGGAGTTCGGGACTATCCGTGACAAGACCCCAAAGTTCGGTCAATTTTTGAAACCTCGGGGATGCGCCCGGGCGCAATCTAGTGCGCCTAGGGCGCTTGCACCTGCGCCTGGGGCGCATTAAAACTCCTCAATAGGTCAAACTTCGTGGGTTTGGCCTTTGGCGCTCCGGAACTCCATTTTTCACAAGGTTTGTACTGTTAGAAAGCTTGTTGAGTCTAGAATCTAAACCAAGTAGTTTGGATGAGAAACCATTTTGGAGACAACAGATATGACAAACTTACCCTCAATGTGCCAAAAAATAAATTTTTTTGGTAACACGCTCGCATCTCTGTCATTTTAAATATGACAAAGACCTATTATACCTGGATATAGAGGTTTTTCAAAGAACAAAATTTTGTGTAATTTCACCTTATAAATAGTAGTAAAGTTTAGCTTACGAAAAACGGGGAGCAAGAAGCTCCACATTAAGATTGAGAATATTACACTTAGAAAATGAAGTGAATCATTTCTGAGTTTCTTTCGTAAACCTTGATATGTAACATGTCCTATAATTGGTTGCTTTGCTCAAGGGCTATTGTTAGGGTATGGAAACCAAAAGTTGGCTTTGTAAATGCAAAGCCTTGTCTTGGGCACACGTTTTAGGTGAATCTCGAACCTTAACCAGTTTTTGTGTTCTTCGTTGTACTGCGAAAAGCCCAATGAACTCACTCAAACTCTTAAGGAAAAAAATGAATACCTTAGAACTAGGAATGGGAGTACCAAATTGTAATTAGAATGAGTGGGATGGAGCGAAAATGTGTTTAAGCCTTGTTGGCTCCGATGATCCTTGAATTGGTCTACTTTCGACCAAATTTTCGTACACCAAAAGATATTTTTTTATGTTTTGATCCCACCATTTTTTAGGACTTTAAACACCCTCTTTCTCGATATACAATAGGTTTCAATCCGATTTCAAGTTGGCGTGAACAAAGATTTCCTCTTAATATTTTTTTTCCAACTTATTGCATGGAAAATCGACATATCCTTTGATGTATAAATAAGTTTTGAGCCAAAACTAAATTTGATCGAGAGTATGCTAGACGAGCTTTTCAACAGTTCAAACCATGTGAAAATCGGAGTCCGGGAGTGTCCGTGGCAAGAACCCAAAGTTCGGTCAATTTTTGAAACCTTGGGTATGCGCCCAGGCTCAATTTAGTGCGCCTAGGGCGCACGCACCTGCACCTACGGCGCATTAAAACTCCTCAATAGGTCAAACTTCGCGGGTTAGGCTCGGGCGCTCCGGAACTCCGGTTTTCGCAAGGTTTGTACCGTTAGAAAGCTTGTTGAGTCTAGAATCTAACCCAAGTAGTTTCGATGAAAAATCATTTTGGCGACAAAAGATATGACGAACTTACCCTTAATGTGACAAAAAATAAATTAATTCGTTAAAACGCTCGCATCTCTGGCATTTTAAATATGATAAAGACCTATTATAAATGGATAAAGAGGTTTTTCAAAGAACAAAAAGATTGTCTAATTTCACCTTTTAAATAGTAGTAAAGTTTAGCTTACGAAAAACAGGAGCAAGCAGCTCCACTTTAAGATCGAGAATATTACACCTAGAATTTGACGTGAAACATTTCTGAGTTTCTTTCGTAAACCTTGATAAGTAACATGTCCTATAATTGGTTGCTGTGGTCAAGAGCTATTGTTAGGGTATGGAAACCAAAATTTGGCTTTTTAAATGCAAAAACCTTGTCTTGGGCATACGTTTTAGGTGAATCTCGAATATTAAGCAGTTTTTGTGTGCTTTGTTGGACTGCGAAAAGCCCACTGAACTCACTCGAACTCTTAAGAAAAAAACGAATACCTTAGAACTAGAATGGGAGTACCAAATGGTAATTAGAATGAGGGGGATGGAGCGAAAATTTGTTTAAGCCTTGGTGGCTCCGACGATTCTAGAATTGGTCTACTTTCGACCAACTTTTCATACACCAAAAGATAAATTTTTATCTTTCGATTCCACCATCTTTTAGGACTTTGAATACCCTCTTTCTCGATATATAATAGGTTTCAATCCGGTCTCAAGTTAGCGTGAACAAAGATTTTCCCATAATATTTTTTTTCCCAACGTGTTGCGGTAAAATTGTCATATCTTTTGATGTAGAAATAAGTTTTGAGCCAAACTAAATTTGTTAGAGAGTATGCTCGACGAGCTTTTCAATGGTTCAAGCCAAGTGAAAATTGGAGTTCGAGAGTGTCTGTGGCAAGACCCCAAAGTTTTGTCAATTTTTGAAACTTCGGGGATGCACCCGGTTGCAATTTAGTGCGCAGTGTTACAGCAGAGAAAATGGCATTGGGTATGAACTTAACTTTAAAAAAAGTAAAAAGTTTCCGCTGTTTGAGTTCATTTGTTACGGCACGGAACAAATGAAAGCTGGTTGAGTTCATAGAAATGGACATGTGTGATTGGTCTCCATAAAATCTCTTTTATGGAATGTTCTGCAAATAAGATTTTTATATTTGTTAATATTGCTTCAAATTTTTGTAACTTATTGATTCGTCTCGTTCTGAGGAATCAGGAATGTAAATTTTTTTATCGAAACTCATAATTTTTTTAGGAAAACAAAAGAAGTAAAAAAAGATATCCCAGATAAGGAACCGTGTCGGGGAGATGGGGGAACGGGTCGGGTCGGGCGGGTTTAGGTTTAGCTTGACCCATATTCAACCCGATCCGTTTCAACCCGTTTACTATTTGACCCGCGACCCATTTCAACCCGTCCAAACCTGCCCAGAGCCGCCCATTTGCTGCCTTTAGCGACGCTAACTCAATAGTTTTTCGTTTTGTGGATATTCGTGTTATAGTGATTGTTTATTGAGGTTCTATAACCGAACTTTGCCTGTACAAATTAACTCAAATTACAAAGCCACATGCTGTAAATCATCTAACTAGACTCCGAGGGTGTGCTTCATGACAACATTTTTCCATTAAAATACTCTACTTCTAATATTATTTAGTTTGTTCCCCATACAACTGGGAAGGCCACAGTTTACGACCCTTCTACTGCAACCTACACAAAAACCAAGAGATTAAAGGTCAAACTAAATTTTACTTCGGCTCCAAAGAGCAAATCCATCGTAGTTTCTAAATAGCGTCAGTTGAAATCTATCTTCAATTCAACAGCCCCAAAACTATAGAAGTTCGAGCACGTATAAAATCTCTAACAAGCTACTTAAAGTATAAGTACTTAAAAGTAAAATTTTCGTTTGGAAAAAAAAATAAAGTACTTCAAATAGCCAATGTTGAAAGATGGAAGTCTGTTGATGAAATTCACTGAATCAAATCGACGAACACAAGTCATCAAGCCTGCTCTAGCATCTTACAATCTACAAACAAGAGTGATGAAAAAGATTAAGTATCATGTTACTTTACCCTGGACCTCCTGGAGTGCTTCAGTTTTTGCTGACATACCGTGCTTCTTCTCGCCAATCTATGCTTTGAAATCACCATGTTGAAATCATTGGGTTAAGGTACTATTGCATAATATAACTTCGTCGTAACTCATAAGTTGTTTAGTTTGAAGAATTTTATTTGATTTCGTAGGTAGTTTCCTGGTGTTGGCCTTGTGATTGTTTGCAAAATTTTGTTGATTCACAGTTAGAGGAAGGTGTAGTAGACAACTGATTCTTGGAAAGCTGCTGTAATAGCTCAAGGTTCAAAATGTCTATCTTTATTTGTTTCTGTTTTCTTTCCCTACCATCTTTCTGTCAATATTTTCCTTTCTTCACCGTACTACATTTATTGAGTATGAACTATGAACGATTTCGGTAAATGAAACACTGGTGGGATTTTGTAGCTTGGGAGGTTAGCTTAGTTGTCCAAGAGTGGTCCAGTTTGAAAATCAAACTATGCATTTTGTACTTGAAAATTACCAGAAGATTACTTGCAGGGCATGTTGCATAGTGTCAGGATATGGTATTATTGTCGGGCCTATTTGACTTTGACCCGGTCCTAGCGTGGAGTATTTTGAAATTCAATTGCGGTCAGTTGGTCATCCTTCGACCTTTAGAGTTGCTTTTGCAATTTTGCCCTTCAAGTGACAACGGTGGAATGAATTTGACAAAAGTGTCTGAGGTTAATTTTGGGTACGATCTGAAGATAGGTTCAGGCAATCATCAAAAGCCACAATGAAGCAAGCACCCATGGACTCATGGGATCATGAATCTGACATTTCACCCATTGACAACCTAACGGTTGTTTGACGATATGGAAAGCCCTTTTAATTAACTAGTTTGTTACATCTATGTTTTCCATCCCCTTCATGCCCCTGGTTTTGTGTTGTACATGTTTAGCATTCTGGTGGATTTCTTTGTATTCATCCATCCTTGTCATGCAAATGTGAAGAACTAACATGTATCCATGATGCTGCACTGCTTTCATTTTGATTCATCTATCCAACAAATTCATTTTCTTGGCATAATGATACTTTCTTTTCTTGAGACGAGGCTTGGGTTCCTGGTTTTGTTCTTCTTGAATTAGAGTCTTTCTTTTTTATCATAGTAATAAGAAATTAATGGTGAATGTTTCTTCTGTCTATCCACTTATCTCAGAGATGTGTCAATGTGCGTATTTGTGAACTGGTGTGCCAAAAGTGTGCATCTTGTTTTGTACAGATGTTGATGATACCTTTCAAGGCTACTACTGTTACAAAATTCAAATATGTACCTGTTTACACCCATTTTTGGCCAAATTCATAAAATCAATTTGTTGGTTAAAAGAAGGCCTTGAATGATGGTTTCAGTCCTTGAAAAGCCTCATGATCGGTCATCCACGAAATCAAGCCAATTTGAAGGCCACTGATGGAGTTGAGTTTGCAAAGGCCTGGGCCAAATTTATGCCTAAAATTTCGTGATCATAAGCCCAAGCCCAAGATTGGCTGAAGACTTGGGTTGACCCACTAGATCTGAGTGTTTTATTTAGGCTTAGGCCAGTTCTTAGAAATAATAAGGCCTTTTAAGTGGGCCTAAATCAGTTAAAGCCCAAGTTTTCCTTCCAAACTTGGGCTCGCATGGCTTACAAAGAAATTCGAGGCCCATAATTCACCTTGAGTTTGGGCCCAATTGATAGATGGGCCTAATTCCATACAAGTGTCACATATGGCCTTTAATTGGTAGGAAAAGGCCTCAAGCTGCTCACAAGCAGCTCAAAGGCCTAGAAGCTACTCCCTAACAAGCTGCTCAAAGGCCAAGCTGCTCACAAGCAGCTCAAAGGCCTAGAAGCTTCTCCCTAACAAGCTGCTCAAGCAGCTCAAAGGCCAAGCTGCTCACAAGCAGCTCAACCAGGCATGCGTTTTTAGCCTTGGTGGGCCCAAATATCCCTTTTTTGCAAGCATCCATGCATGCAAACAGCTCAACTAGACCAAGACACGTGGCAGCCATGCATGGAGACATCCCAAGCATCTCACAAGCAGCTTAGGCCTGCACAAGCAGCTCAAAGGCCTAGAATGTTCTTACTGGGCAGACCTGGGTAAGCTGCTTACAAGCAGCTCAAGGTCTGAGTGGACCCCATCCTTCAGCATAAAGCAAGACCAAGGACAGATGGCGTACATGCAGCCCCTTGGAGCTGTTGGATAGTGATTCATCCAGACCTAAGCAAGCTGCTCACAAGCAGCTCAAAGGCCTGGAAGCAGAAGTTTCTTTTACTCTTTTACAAAGTTTTATACAGAAAAGAAGGGTTTTTCAGGCCTTTACCATTTCCTTGGAGTAAAAGGCACGTTTTGCTCAGAGAACACCCCTCATTGGACCATTTTGAAGCCGCTCAAAGCCTATACCTTTGCTAGAAGGCCACATGGCGACCATGCATTGGAGCATTTTGAAGTAGCTTAAGGCCTGTGACTCCTATAAATCCCAGTTTTGGAGGCCATGGCCAGGGTCCCCGACCAATCAAGCCCCCGGCTTACCCAATTTACCTTTCAATTGTCTTTCAACTATTTTTATCTTTAGGTCCCCGACCATCAAGCCCACGGCTTACCCAAATTTATATTTCAATTATCGTTACTTTCTCATTCAATCTAGCCAATCCTAGATTTTATTTCACTGCCTTGTAACCAGACTTTATTAAACCGTTAATAAAGTCCTTCTATTTCTGTTTTAGGCCTTACTCTACTTTTTTTTTCGTTTTTCACACGATTAGGAAATTTTAAGTCCTTAGCCCGCAAAGGCAAACCACGAACCTCCTCACGGTCTCCACCCTTAGGCCGTGCACTTTCGCCTTATAGAAGTCAGATTGAGGCATCCAGACCGTAATACGAATTTGGGCAACAAACCTGCCCTGACACGCCCGCATCAGGCCTAGAACCGCACTACTCGCTGTTCCTAGGCCAATGTTTACATTTCGGAAACAAACAATACCCAAGCAACTCCTTTTGGCAGCACAACTGGGAAATTGAGCTAGAGACAAATTATGAGCTTTTATGGCTTACAAAATTCGGAGACAATTTGACTGATCTACTTCTTTTCACTTTTGCACCAAAGTTGTATGGCAGGGG
>BPLS01031252.1:0-10173 GCA_019656275.1 Rhododendron kiyosumense
AAATTTGGGGTTTTCTATTTTCCCTTTGATATGGCTCTAATCCATGCATTTTTTGGGATTATTTTGCTTGATATGGCTGTAATCCTTTGAGATCTGTACATGTAAATTAACAGGTAGCAAATTAATGACTATTGGAATTACGTTTGTTTGTTTGTTTTTTTGGACGAATTAGTCCTCTAAAAATCAACTTTCCATCCACTTTCTGAAAATCTTTTCTAATTTTTTTCTTTCTTTTGGGCAGCTTTGAATTTAATTGTTTGAATGCATGCACTAAGTCAGAGCAGTTCACCCTATTCCTAAATATGAATATGGTCAAGTTCAACTACCTGCATAGTTTAGTCTCATGAACTTATTTATGTATTGGCAAAAAAATAGGGAAGTCAAGGGGGTACATCACAGACACAGCCTTTACAGTGTGTCACTCAAAACCAACCATCAGAGTGGTCTCTTTTCTAAGTGAGTAGCAAGTATTTCTATTGGTTTCCATATTAGTGTCGTACACTCCAGGGACATGGATACTCGGGGACATGGCAGGATGGCGTGTCTTTGTGGTGGATCCTCTATTCCATATAGCATAAGTGTTACTAATTTCATTAGTTTTTCTTGTTTGTGAGTGCAATATTCATGAATTACAGCTAAAAATATTTCTGTACATTTCATTTTTTAGAATTGTCTTGTCCTGTGTCCAATCCATAACAGTTTCCGTGTCCGTGCTTCTTACCTGCTACATGTATTTAATTGCAATGTATCTTGTAACAATCCAATCTCTTTTTGCTTTGCAGATGATCATGAAGTTTGGGCCTTTTTTTTGAGCTGATTGAACATTTGAAGACTTAACCCTTTTTTTTTGTGTGTGTGTATATTGTAGCATATGGCTAATGTGGTAGTATACTCAGATACCACATTTTTGTATAGGGCAGACTGCCAACAGTTTTTTTGTGGCCTTGTCTTGTATACCGCCTGTTTGTATAGGGCAAATTGGATTCAGATTCAGTACTTTTGTGACCCTTTGTTGGATACAACTTTTTGTCTAGCCCTGGTTGTGGTATAGCGCTGTTATGTAGTAATTTGGTTAACGAGGCCGAAAGGGTGGCATTGATGAAAATTCTATGAACTCAAATACCAGAACCGAGCTTATCCAATTTACCACCGAATCTTCTTTATTTAGTTAAGAAATTCATTTGCCAAGTTGCGCTGAGATTGTCACCAAAACACATGGGCTGGTTGCTGTCCATCATGTTGTGTATTTAGGATGGATCCATGGCCAATTCTTGGTACAAAAATACTTTCAGCAGAGACAATCTGCAGAGATCCACGCAGAGACAAATGCATTTTGCCCAATTTCGGGTCCTGAAAAAATCTAGAAAAATATCCATAAATTTTTGAATATTATTTTATGGAGCCCTGTAAAAAATCAACTCCAGTGGATGTCGATAAGTATTAGTTTTGGATTCGTAGAGGCGAAACTGCTCAATTCGCCCCTACGAATCCAAAAGTAACACTTATCGATATCTACTGGAGTTGATTTTTTACAGGGCTCCATAAAATAATATTTAAAAATTTATGGATATTTTTCTAGATTTTTTCGGGATCCGAAATGAGGCCAAATGCATTTGTCTCTGCGTGGTTCTCTGCGAATTGTCTCTGCGCGTAGCAGAGCTGTTCTTGGTGGTAGTTGGAGCAACTTGAGATTCAGGATAGTTATTGTCCTTCCTTGCATGTCATAAATGAATCCTACCAGCCAACTGCAATTTGACACGTGTCTTCTGTTAATTGGCTGCTGTGTCATAGTACTCTTACCCTTACCCAGATGCGAAGCTGCCTATAAATGTTTGAGCAGAGCATATAGCTTTCGAACGTGTTTGAGCTCCCATTTAACTGTTAGCCAAAAATGGAAGGTTGTTCCTCCCAAGCTCCTATCTCTAAAAGGTATTCATGTTGTCCATTTCACCTGGCTTATCCGGTGCCTAGCTAGCTAGCTTCACCTCATTATTTATTGATGAGAAAATCATAATTTGTGGAGCTTTCTGTGAAGAAGGCTTTACAGAGCCCAATTACGCGCGTTCAAAGTGTTTTTTGATGGTTCGGATTGAAAATCAATCTGATTGCCGAAAAGGATAGGTGTGATTGTGCGGCTTCGTGAACGGCTTATTCGCGGCTCCTCCGTGAATAAGTCATTCTCGTAATTGATTTGATTTAGAAAGAAAGGAAAGATCACATAAGTCTCTCTGAACTTTGGTACATAGTTTTATCTGTATAGTAGTAGTTATTTTCTTTGTTGACTTACCAACTGTTTTGCAGGCTAGAAGGCAAAGTAGCCATCATCACGGGCGGCGCAAGCGGTATTGGCGAGACCACCGCCAGGCTCTTCGCTCGACACGGTGCCAAGATTATCATCGCCGATGTCCAAGACGACCTTGGGTGGGCAGTTTGCAAGGACATTGGCACGGATGAAAATGTTACCTACGTTCATTGCGACGTGACTGTTGACCATGATGTTAAAAATGCGGTTGACACAGCCATGTCAAAGTATGGAAAGCTCGACATAATGTACAATAACGCCGGTATTCCTGGAAAATTGGACTTCACAATCCAAGGCTTGGATTACGAAGACTTGAAAAAGGTTTTCAATGTGAACGTCTACGGCGCTTTCTTGGGGGCCAAACACGCCGCTAGTGTTATGATTCCGGCAAAGAAAGGTGTGATTCTCTTTACGGCGAGCCTTGGCACAGTGCTTGCGGGCACATCGCCACATTCGTACGCGGCATCAAAGTACGCGGTGGTTGGGCTCACGAAGAACTTGTGTGTGGAGTTAGGGCAGCATGGGATAAGGGTGAACTGTATTTCCCCCGGTGCACTTCCCACTCCATTGCTAAGTAATGCATTTGGAATGGAGAAAAGCACTTTTGAAGGGCTGCTTTGTGAGGCGGCGAATCTAAAAGGGGTAGTGCCGACGGCAGAGGACGTGGCGGAGGCGGCCGTGTTTCTGGGGAGCGACGAGTCGAAGTACTTGAGCGGGATTAACCTTGTGGTTGATGGAGGTTACAGCACCACCAATCAGCATTTCTCCTTGCTACTCCAAAACCAAATGTCTTGAATTTTGTAGTATGCAATAATTCCATACCAAAATTTTTTTTCTGGCAAGTTACTCCTTACCAATTTGTTTGTTTTTTTTTTTTTTTGGAATGTTGATGTTGTCTGGGTTACGAAACCCCTACATGATTTAAAGCGTGATTTCCTTTATATTTTTCCTTGTTATGCGTTAAATTATTCAGGGTGTGAAAATTCAATACTCCTAGAGTATATGAACTGTATACTTTCTTCTCTTATATTACATAGATGTCTCCCGTATGGGCCCCATATGTTTTGGAGGGAGTATACTATTCATATATGCCGGAAGTATTGAATAATGTTCTATGAAGTTTTTACATCATTGTCAGAATAATATGGTATCAGGAGGAATATCTTCTTTTCTTTCTTTCTTTATTATTATTATTTTTTTTTTTAAGAAAAGAGAGCCATTTAATTAACTAGTAAGGGTAGAAGTGCCAAGCTCTTCCTATTATTTCATTTGTGATATATAGCATATGCGGTGGGATCAAAACATAATACTCTCTCCGTCCTTTAAAAGTTCCGCCGCCTAAATTGAACTCTTTATAAAGATATCATTATTACATTTTAAAAGTTAATTGAAGTGCTATCATTACACTTTTATTCATAAATTTTTCAGAATGAATTCTATTTTAGGGGGAAAATGGAAATTATACTTTTACCCACTACTTTATAAAATAAGCACTTATTAAGGGGCAGTTTAAAATGAAATACTGGACTATAAAAAATGAGAGTTGTTCACCCTCGCGAGGGTATGCTCATTCCGTATCCCAATTTGCAGATCAAAACTGTACAATTTTTCTATATTCATTTGTTCGGAGATCATGATAAAATTCAGCTCAATTGAATATCGAAACCACTCATTTTATTTTGATTCCTTTGTTACAATTAAAATTTCCAGTCAAGAATTTGAATGAAAATAAACAAACTACTAGATGAAGTACTTACCGATATTCAATTGAGTTTATCCAGATCTCCGGTTTTGATCAGTACATTGGTCCGATTGGAGTTTACAAAATCAACCCCTGCAAAACCTGTTTCCTCTCTCTCCTCTTGCAAACCTCCACTTCTTTCGTGGAAGAATTTTTCATAAGTCCACTATAGCACTTTCCAAACTTATCGAGTCCACTTTTAAGTTTCATAATCCACTAAGTCCACTAATAATTTTAATGACAAAAATACCCCACCCTAAGAAACAAGGGCCTTGTTTGGCTAACACGAAAATATATATTTTTCATTTTGTTTTTGTTTTTGTTGCAATCAAGCTGCCACCACTGCCACTGCGGCTGCCGCCGCCACCACCACTATCGCCGCTGCCATCACACCACATATAACGTTATATGTGTAACAAAAACGTATTTTTTCATTTTTCTCGATTTTTATTATTGAACCAGCTACACTTAACATTTAACATTATATATATGACAAATTTCTCTTTTTATTTTTTCCTATTTTTCTTATATTGATTTTTTAACGTTATATGAGTGATAAAAATTTCCTAACATGTAACATTTCTTTTTGGTTTCTCTTGTTTTTAGTCTTTAACATTATATGCTGGTCCATAATAAACATATAACATTATATGTGAGTTTTTGAATAACCAAATATCGAGGGAAAAAACAGAACATATATATTTGAGTTTCTGCAACTCTGAATCTCACAAAAAAATAGAACAGAACATATAACATTATATGTGAGCTTCTGTAGTTCTAAATCTCACAAAAAAAACAAAATATATAACATTATCTGAGCTTCTGTAGCTCTAAGTCTCACAAAATATGACATATAAAATTATATGTTCTCAAAACAACATCATATCTTTTCAACAATATTATATATCTCAAAAAATAATATTATATGTTCACATATCATGCCACAATTAGCCTTATTTTCAGTCACTTCTTGAATCCCAAGTTGAATGTTGATGAGGCCATAGGGAGTCGAGCTTCATTTTTTCACCGTTTCTTCATCAAAACCTTCATCGAATCCTTCAAAATTTGTGATTTTCTGCCTCTGAATAGCATTCTTATAACCTTTATATCTACATATATACATATTCAAAATAATATAAACAACATTAATATATCTCCAAAAACGAGATATAATATTATATGTCTAACCCTAGGAAAAACACATATTACACATTACAGAAATTCAAATATAACGTTATATGCTCTGTTATCCATCACTTATTGAATTGGTCCATGGAGCGTCCTCTTCGACTTGCTTTTGATAACATATGGATATATCTACATGTGCTTTTGAGAGGCCGCTGCGCGAACCTATTCAATAAGAGAACATATAACGTTATTAGTTCATCTTTTTTTTTGAGTTTTACATAATAAAATCTCATATACAACATTATATGTTCTCTATGCAAATTGAAATATTTTTTTTATGTCAATACAAGCTCATATATATATATATATATGTGTGTGTGTGTGTGTGTGTGTGTGTACATAGGGTCACAAATATTCTCATATAATCATATATAGATATATCCATATGTGTTTTTGAGAGGCCGCTGCGTGGATCAATTCAATAAGAGAATATATAACGTTATTAGTTCCTTTGTTTTGGAGTTTTACAAGACAAAATTAGGTACCAAGGACAAATTGTCACATATAACATATAGTCTCAGTAGAGAAAATCATCTATAACCAAACCACATTGCTAACCGAGTTTCAAATCACATATTTTCACGTATAAGTCGGAGAGGCCGCTACGTGGACCAATTCAATAATTGATCGACAATGGAATATATACAGTTATATATGACAAAAGCTCATATATAACGTTACACGGTACAGAAGGTCATATATAATGTTATATGTTCTCTTTATTAAATAACATAGAATATTTTTAATTTAGAATGTTATATATGACAATATAACGTTATATATTATTATATCTCTCTCTAACTAAGAATGTTTTAAAAAAATGACATTAAATAATAACAAAAACACATAAAAATATATTTTTTGTGTGACACGAAATACACACATATAACCTTATATATTTTTTCACAAAACACGACCTATTCCAACCTTATATGTCTAGCCCTAGAAAAAACACACATATAACCTTATATATTTATTCAAAAAACTCTAAATATATCAGAAGAAAGTTGGAGAGGCCGCTGCGCAAACCAAATCGTTAAGTGATTGATGAAAAGTACAAATATAATCTTATATATTTATTCAAAAAACTTCAGATCTCTAACCCTAAGAAAAACACACATAACATGAAATTAAGATCTAAAGCAATAAACTCATTGCGACGAACACAATGACAGCGGAATCGGCGATTATGTTCAGGGCGGTGGCGGAGCTTTTGGACGGAGAATAATCAAAGGAAATATCCCAAACCCGAGCCGGACGGGAAACATGGCTTCAATTTTAGTTTCACTGACAACAAAACATGTATTTATCCCGGGGACAAAAAAACATGTATTTACAGCCAACAAAACATCGTTAGATCTGGATTCCAATGGTTGAATCAGGGATTAGTAACGTTTACTACTAAAAATCACAATCAAATAGGTATTAATTAAGGCTTGAAAACCAATAAGTTCGTTGGTGATCAGACACAGATTTTTACTTACCTACCAATCGTCGGTGAAGCGACGAGAGTAAAAAGGAGGAATCAGTCGAGTCCAGCCCTAATGGTCAGACCATGATTTAAATTGGAGTTTTGGAAATTTACCTTCTCAACGTTGCTAAAGGAGAGAAACGGACCGAGGGAGAGAATTGCTGGGCTTGATCGATCTGCCTTTCCCCATTGAGTTTGAGAGAGAGGAGGCTGTGATCTAGATTTGTTTGGGGTCTAGAGTTTTTTTCTATAAGACAGCTTATATAAAAGGACATTTTAGTCTTGGTTTAATTTCTTTTTTAAAAGAAGTGGACTTAAGGCCTTACTAAACTATAAGAATGGACTAGAGGGGTTACAAACATTAGAAGTGGACTAATTGGGTTATAAGTTCTCTATAGTGGACCCTAGACCAATTTTTTATTCTTTTTTTCCATCCACCTACAATCAGCCCTGGCTGCCCTGCATTTGAAAATCCAACTTCAATCCCTGCAAGCCCAGCAACACTCTTAGCCACAAAGCTCCTTTGATCCGGCCCTGTTCGACTCTTGCAGCGGAATCATTGGGCAATGTTTGATGGGCTATCACCAGCCAAGCAACACTTCTGGGATAGGTTCGAAGTTAGCGTCGATGCTTCTTCAATCTTAAAAATATTAGAACGTCGCAATAACACAGCACACCATCCTTTGAGTAATTTCTCAATGCAAGTGCTTGATGGAGAAGTTCATAATGGTGAAGATTAACCAAGACTGCACAGAGGCACGACACTCTCTCAATCCGTAGGCCTAATTTCTTTTCATGTTGCACTTAGCGTGCTATTGTTTCAATTACAACAAGACTTTGTAAGGATGAAATACCTCAGACTTATTATTTCATAATTTAATTTGCACCCTTGTTACCGAAAAAAATGTCAAAAATTTATAAATTTCAACATCGAGTAGGGGCACTTTTGGTTGGAGATTCAAGTGCAAATTTGACACTTTTGATTGGAGATGGAGGTTTTGGATTTGAAATTTGAACAATTATTAGAGTTTGACGTACAAACATGCATGCTTTTAGCTTCTTTCTTTTGATGCCTCACTTCTTTACTAGGATTTTTTTCCCCTCTTCTTCTCCAGTAAAAAAACAAAAAAACTCACACTAAAAGCTCATAAACAAGGTTTTTTCAAAAAAATGTAAAAATAAGTTGTAAATTTTTTGAAAACCTATTGGACATAAAATATAGGTTAAGGTGCTTCGTTCTCTTCCGACGTAGAAGAATATTACCCCAAGCGTAGGGTTTGAATATCGATGAAGCAAAATAATCCAGAGAAGTCCGGGATCGTACCCAAGGGAATTAGTTTATTGCTTGCCTCGGATTTGTAGATGCAAGTAAGGATTTCGACTTTTAGCCAGTCAACTTGGTTTTACTTTGAACGGTGGAATTAAAATGGCTAAATAAGAACGAATTAACTAGGGAAAAGATAGGTTAGGTCTAGGAATCCTAGCACTCATGACTTGGGCTCAATTACATTTTTCACCAATTCACGCGATTTAAAATACACAATTGTAGGTATCAAAACCGGAAAAAGGAGATCCGATTATCAAGCTAGCTCTAGAACTCATTTGGTGAACACCTCGAGCGACAGAGCTCTAAGCATCATGTGTGGTAGGTAGGCGAAGCTCCTACCTACACATGATCAAAGAGGTTAACACCTCGGTAATTAGCCAAATGAATCCGAACTCCACATCAATTTTCAAATCTAGAAATTTAAGCATTATTGGTGAGAAAACACAATTTTCGCCCAAGTCACGGGATGCTAATTATCCCATGACCCAACCCTTGAAACTACTCACACATATCTACGAAGACAAGAGCAAGCCAAAATTGACTAAGCATAATTGAAAACACAAGACTAGAAATTAAATGGATCAAACGATAGATCGGAAGAAGAGTAACAACTTTAATTAAGGCAAAAATATCAAAAACTAACAATTAAAGTCAGAAATTGAAATATTCAAAGCTGGAAATTTAAGAACACTCAAGAACAATTTGAATCTAATCCTAGATCTAGAAAAGATGGGTACATTTCTGTCCAAATCGTGCAATAATGACATAACGGGGTATTTATACCGCCCCTGCTTCGCGCACGGAATATTCCCTGAGATGCTTCACAAATTCGCCCCTAAGGCTCTCGGCATCGATGGCAACGGCCTTAAGCTTCGCCACTATCAACCTCGGCATCGATGGACCATAAAACCTTGCATCGATGCCAATCTGCTTAAGCCTGATTTTACTAACTGCCTCGGCATCGATGGAACTTCTCCCTTTACATCGATGCCGAGCTCAATAGCTCGTGCACTTCAGCTTCATAGCTCCTAGTAGCTTCCACAGCACCCAACAACTTTCACAGCATCTTATTTTCATTCCCTAAACTTAAGTAAAGATTGCATTTTAAACATTTCTTTTACCTTTTCTTTACTTTAATTTATTTAATGAAAATAAGGAAGTACCCCCCATTTGGAAACAATGGCATTACCAGAATTTTGAGATTTCAATCCAATCAAAATGTTGACCCCCAGCTTTTAGTGTAAAACAGAAAACAGCACACTTTTCTATCGAATAAACGGCTCAAAACATGACCTTAATCTTTGAATAAAACCTTGCAATTTTGAAATTACCTTTAGAAAAATTCAATAATCAATTACCGCCATTTTTTATCTTGAAAATCGATACTTTTTCGAAAAGTGATTTTTCTATACTTAGACACATTTTCAGAGGCCAACGGGGTCGTCATTGATTCCTCGGGTACTTGAATGCACTTGGGCCTTCTATGACGTCAAAACATGCCTTATTCACACGATTTACCTGAAAGCACTAAAAACATACCTTACGAGTAAAAGCAATTAAGAAGCAACTAATTAAACGATGAAATTAACTAAAACTAGATACTAGCGCACCCTTCATTGCATTTTTGGGTGCTTATCATAAGGCGATCTTGCCCGACTCCTCTTTATGCTCCGTTCCAAAACACCTTCTTAAAAAATAAGTATTTATTTCACATTTTAAAACTTAAAATTAGTATAAATAAAAAATAATTTTTTAATTTTTTTGCACCGTATAAAAGATCTCATCGAGATCTTTCAAACAAGATATATATTGTATATTTTTAGATTTCAATAAACCAATTATTTTTGAGCTTGAAATTCCCTTCTTAAAATAGTACGTAGTTTCTATACATTTGTGCTTCTCTGTGCAATTCCAAATTTTTGTTTAGTTTGTGAAGAATTTCTAAGATGAAAGAGTGATGTGCACAATTTATTGTTTATATTTAGTGCTCTAAATCCTGATTTACAGTGGTTTAGTTCGTATTTTGGAAGCTTGTGCCCAAGTCTGCATGTAAGGTGTTTTCTTAAGCGTTTCAGGTGAAGTGGCATGATTTGTCACCTTTTTGATGCCGACTTAAGCCCATGAATTTTCCCAAGTTCTGGAGC
>BPLS01031258.1:0-20748 GCA_019656275.1 Rhododendron kiyosumense
AGAAAGACTATTTAGCACAAAGATCAGACCATTACAAGTTGTTGGAAAAATGGATGGAAGATGAGAAATCAGAAGGGAATCAAGGCAATGCTGAGAAGAGGAACAGGGCTTGTAGTCTAACAGAGGATTCTTGCTTTTGGGCATACGTTGAGGAGGCAAGGATTTCGTGTGAATTGTTGAAGAATGGAGTGACGGCGGATTTGGTCAAGTTTGAAGACTATGTGATGGACTTGGTAAGGAAATATGCTGTTTCTACTGAGATTTTCTTGGAGCAAAGCAGCTTCATGCAATGGTGGAAAGATTATAAGAAAATTAAAGGTGCTTCGTATCGTTCATCACTTGCTGATTTCATGAACAATTGTAAATACAAACAGTATGCTTAGCTCTGCTGTTTCTAGCAAATAAAGCTGGTTTGAACTCAGCGCGACGTTTACTTCTTGATTATGATTTCTACGAATCTCCATTGTACTAAAGGGATAATCTCCTCTAGATTAGAAGAAATATGCTCACTTTGTTAATTCTTCTACCGAGCAAACGACTACTTGCCGATGTAAATATGTAGTAATATTAATTGATGGTTTCATCTACTCCTTTGTGTGCGAAAAGAATTGGTCTTATTTTCCCTTTTTTTTGGCTCAACTGGCTTTTTCTTTCTATATAAATATATCATGTTCTACTTTCGTTGGAAGATCAGCTGCAACAGTATGGATCTATTTAGAATCCATTTTTCTAGTACCATAATTGTGAACAACCAAGGAAATGCTAAGAATGAACTGGTTTATTTGGTAGTTACTGAGACGTTTCAGCTAGGCAGCACGGCGGGAGAAGTACTGCTCCGGATAATTTTCGTCGCTGAGTCAATGAGCTAAAGGAGAGGAATGATCTGCGAACAATCTAGAGAAAGCGGGTCGCTCCTAACGGAATCGACTCCTATGGATAGGCGGCTCGTCTGGAGAATGCGTTAGTTAGAAGTAGTTCTTGATGCAGACGATGAGACAGAATTCGTTAATGCAGATTCCGCTTACTCTTGAAGTATGTAGGAAGCTCAAGAAGTTGAAGGTCAAAAATATTGATTTTCATCTTTCTTAATCTGACCATGATGAATTTTTTTTGTATAAGAAAGTGACAGTTTATTGAATACGAATGAATTTACTATACAAAATGTGAAGGATCCAAGGCCTTCATTTATTATGTGGGCCATAAATTCTACAGCCCTTGATATTTTATGATTCTTGGACTCGTTGTAGGGTGCAAACAAACCGACACAAGCCAAGATTTATAGTATTGTTTAGCTCGGTTTGTTTAACTAAGTACTGTACGAGCCTATAACTTGAATTTGAGCTTGGCTCGACTGATAAACTAGCCGAGCCTCAAGCTGCTCGCGAGCGGCCTGATTCGTTTGCAGCCCTAGTTGAAGTTGTGCGCATCGAACCTATTGTAATCCTACTTATTTTTTGTTCATGTTACACATCAGTGTGTATCAAAGTTGATGACTTTTTCGCTATCATTAGAATTTAGACCCTGGGATGGGATATGGGTTGCCTATGTTTCACTAGAATCTTCATCTTTTTCGTTCCACTATTATTATTACATTTGATCTTCTTTCAGATTAGTTTTACCCATCTTGAATCGAGAAAAGCTAACAAAATTACTACAAGATATAGTATCTTTTAAAGAATCACTATTCAATGAACCAACATTTTGGGACGGATATCTTTTAAAAAATCATTGTTCGTCGCCGAATCAATATTATTCAGTAGTGCTGGAACATCGTCACGTGGTGCCAGCTCACTTTACAAATTTACAATCACGTTGTGAGCTTCACATGCGCGTGCATGATTATGGGGAGAGTTGAACACCGTCATGCAGTGTCCAAGAATCACACGATAATGTTTCATTCCTCATGCATGGCTGGAGCCAGGCCATGATTAGAACATCCATTAGCTGTGTCCCAATTTTCTGGGACCCAGCCCAGCCCAAGCATTTATTCATATCTACTGGAGTAGTACCTTTCTGCACAAACAAATAGTAGTATTTAGATACATTATTGGAGTACCATTTTCGCCGCCCTATTCTCTTTTTGGCATTTTACCCTTTCTGTACTTTTTCGAAGCGAAATGATTTTCGCACTCCTCTTTTATTTATTTTTTAATTGATAAAAGTAACATTTGTTAAAAAATGGAGAAGGAAAAATCGAACCAAGGTTTGAAAATATATACACATGGGACAAAATCCAATCTCACCTATTAGGACAAAACCTATTACACCTGTTGGCTTATATGCCCAGATCTAACAATTAAAAACCGAAACATCAGATGACCAAAAGCGCAGATCTTACAATTAAGCACAAAAAGAAAAATCTAGCCCACCAAAGTGGGCTATATGAAGGGTAAGTTGGTAATTTCAAATAAATAAAGACAAAAAAGAGGAGTGCCAATGGATAATAGATGAGTGTTTTAAATCATTTTCCCTTTTAATTAAAGCTTACACCTTTTGTGATTCACTGTTTTTTTTTTTTTTTTTGAAATTTTACTAGTCATAGAAAATCTTTACATGCCAAAATTCTTAACAAATTATCTACAATAATGCGTCCACCTTATTATGTTGTAAAATGGATCGAGCAATAATCTTGGGGCGTACCGACATCAGCTAGGTCCCATTCAGAAGCAAGAAAAGATATGACCAAGGTAGAAAGCACTTACCCAAACTAGTAGTAGGTGTGCCAAAGTAATTTTGTGTTACTAAAAATCATTGTAGTCAATACAACAGAGGGATGGAGGTTCCGAGGTTAGAGTGTTTGAAGCGTGTCGTTTTTCGATCGGTATAACTCGGCTGCTCAGTTGTTTCACTTGGTCTTAGAGATGATACGTTGGGATAGATTGATACTTGATATGCCTATAACATGGTTTGACGCCGAACTTGAAGAGATGGGATCCTTTGGACGAGTCCAAAGGATTGCTACCATTAGTTGTGCCGTAAAGTCCGTTTTTTGCTTCAGAAAAAAAAAATTTACGACAATAGCATGAGATTTACTATTGTCCCAACTACCAAGCATTATTGTAGCAAAATTGCTTTTCAACCAATACACTACTTTCCAGATAGATATACAGTTTGATACTAGAAAAATCGTCGGGTGTTTTTGGCAACGCTACGTGGCGTCGAACATCTTTTAGCACCACACATTCTTGTAAATCTAAAAAAATGTCTGACGAAGAAATTGTTTAGTATTTTCAGAATAGCAGGGGACTATATTCCAGGAAAAATAAAGGAGTAATTTTTCGGAGCTAAAATTCAGCTCGAAATGAAATGATTGGCGGTCTATAATTGTGCAATAATCATTAGATAAAAAAATCTAATCAGTGCCTTGGGACGCCTCTCCATCACCACACATTCATGTGGGGCTCAAGACTAAGTGTATGAATTTCACGTAAATATTTGGTAGAGAGAATTCTGAAGCCTAAAGCAGGTGCGAGTATAATACTATTGATGGATTGAGTTGGAATTAGAATAATGTAAATAACTAAATACTCCTAATTGTTTAATTTGAATTGATTGAATTCGTAACTTCACATGGTTGGAATTAGAATAACGTAAATAACTGAATACTCCTAATTGTTTTATTTGAATTGATAACTTCACATGGTTTTTTTTGAAGAGTGATTTTCGCACTCTTCAAATTGGCAAAATAGTATTGATTTTCGCACTCTCCTTACAAGTGCAGTTACAATTTGAAAAGTGCAACTATCATTTTTTTTATTCATACTATTCGCACCCAAAAAAAATGAAAAAAAAAAAAAAAAAAAGGACGAGAAAGGTGAAGATGGTAATAAAAAACAACACGCAGTTTAAGCGGGCCCCACTTCATAACATAGATCACAAATTAAAACGGGCCCCCCACTTCATAACATGGATCCCGTGATTTGTGCTAAAGACTACTACTCCAGTGAAAACAGAGACTGGCCGTGTGCTCATACTCAACACAAAATCAACTCACCTCTACGTCTCATGGTAACAATCCGTGTTTTCGTTCTTAATTCTCGTTTCATTTTTTTCCCTTAAAAGTTTCTCAAATATGACAGATGCTATTTTATTTGTAAAATTTAAAAAAATAAATGACAAAAAGTTGTCATTGTTTTATCGACAGAGGGAGATAAAACGAGAATGACAAAATGGCTGTGTAGCACACTTGTCGTTTTCCATTGTTCAGATGGCTGTGTAGCACAAAATGTCAAAACGAAAATGACAAAATAGCTGTGTAGCATAAAATGTTCATTGTTAAGATGAAAATTTGAACCGTCAATTACCGAGATAAACGGCCAAACATGTAGTGCCGGCAGGTCGGCAAAATGACTCTAAAAATTGGCAAAAAATAAGAATGGCAATTGTAAAATGGCAAAAATTGGTGCGGCTGGATCCAACATAAATACAGTACTTCATTCATGATAAGCTCCTCTTTCTCCTCTGTTTTCTCCCACCCAGTAAAACCCTCCCTGTGAACCCCCATCACCCAATACTCCCAGTTCTCTCTCTCTCTCTCTCTCTCTCTCTCTCTCTCTCTCTCACACACACACACCCAATACTCCCAGTTCTCTCTCTAACTGAGAGAAAGGAACCACCAGTACTGTAGTAGCCGCTCTGTCAGACCCATGGCATTACCCCCATTATTCCTCCTCCTCCTCCTCTCTCTCTCCTCTCTCCTCCTCACTCCCTCCCACTCCCAACCCCTCTCTCTCACCTACTACAACACCTCCTGCCCCTCCTTCGCCCAAATCGTCCAGACCACCGTCACCAACAAACAGATCAACTCCCCCACCACCGCCGCCGCCACCCTCCGCCTCTTCTTCCACGACTGCCTCGTCCTCGGCGCCGACGCCTCCGTCCTCGTCTCCTCCACCCCCTTCAACACCGCCGAGCGCGACGCCGACGTCAACCTCTCCCTCCCGGGCGACGGCTTCGACGTCGTCGTCCGGGTCAAGACCGCGCTCGAGCTCGCCTGCCCCTCCGTCGTCTCCTGCGCCGACATCCTCGCCGTCTGCGCGAGGAATCTGGTCACCATGATGGGAGGCCCGTATTACGACGTGATGTTAGGGCGGAAAGATGGGCGTGTATCCAAATCTTCACTTGTTCAAGGTAACCAACTTAATTCCTTTAATTCTTCTCTTTTGATTCAAATCGTATTCAGATTCTTTGTTTGAAACCTGTGAAAAAGAAAGGAAATTTTTTTTAAAAAAAAATCCTCCCTTTTCTTTACATTTTCTTCGCATTGTCCTCACATTTTCTTTTTTTTTTTTCTTTCCATAAGTTTCAAACATTAGGATTGGAGATGGGAAAGGGGAAAGGGAACAGACCCACCCAAAATTTTGGCTTGTGCCAAAGCCATAGTTTGCCATTTGTGGATGCAAAAAAATTGGGAATGGGAGGGACAGTAGTGCACCTGTCGCCCGTCGCACTACACCGTGTAATGTGGTCGATCCGGACATCCATCTTGGTGTGGACGGCTTGGATTTAATTCGAATTTCTACAAATCCTAGCCGTCCATTGTCGAGATGAACGGCCGGATTGACAGCACTATCCGTGTGGTGCGGGGGTGCACCCAGGACCAACTCAAGGTATTTGGGTGCCCAAAGCCTATTCTAAGAATGGTGCCCTAAACGCTTGACAATTTTTACGGGAAAAAAAAAATAGACAAAGAGCCAAAATTACGGTATTAAATCCATTTTGCCAATTGAGTCTTTGCTCTGTCGATTGTCGATTGTCGATGTGGGACAAATAAGTTGTAAAATAAAGCCTCCCACCTATAGTCTCACATTGCTAGTTGAAGAAAACAATGAAGACAGAGAATTTTTTATAAATAGAAAGTCCTACTATCAATGTTCAAGAGACTGGGCAGTATTTCTTAAAAAGAGTCCTACACAACCTAAATACTAAAAAAAATTGAGGTGCCCCAAAAATTGGACATCTTGGGGATGCCCAAGGCCCAGGCCTCGTGGGCCTTGTGCCTGGGCCGGTTGTGGGTGCACTACACCACCCCAGGTCCAAAAAATGGCAATGCCTACTATGCCAACTAAAACGGTAGTTGCCATTTCTTTGGTATCGTCCATGCTATTTGATTTGCATTGAAAAATGAGATATTTTTTTATCCAATGGTTTTGATTCGAGATTGTGCCCGAAAACGGCACCAAACTGGTGCAAAAACATTGTTGTTTTCACACCAGTCGATGGATTTGCTCTTAGTTGCCAAAGAGATAATTCAGCATACAAATTGATAGCTAAAATTGCGGTTGGACGGTACAATGTCATCTTTTGTGCAAAATCCTACAGTAAAATAGACGATGGCTCAAATCAGTTTGGATTAGCCATTGGATTTGTTCCAAGAAGCCCAAATTAGTGATTGCAAATTTTGTTCAGGCTGATACTAATCAAACTATATGAATTACTTTCATTTCAGCTTTCACTAGTCGTATAAAAATCGCTACTGTCAATTAGTTTGTGAATTGATCTCCGAGTGATCCCTTTTTGAAGGTAATATTCCCGGATCCACAATGTCCGTTACCCAACTCATCAAGCTATTCGCCTCAAAAGGATTCACAATCCAAGAAATGGTGGCCTTAACAGGAGCCCACACAATTGGGTTCTCCCACTGCAAAGAATTCGGCTCAAACATCTACAACTACAGCAAAAGCTCGCAGTCTGATCCCTCCTACAATCCCCGGTACGCAGACGGGTTGAGGAACGCTTGTGCCGATTACCATAAAAACCCCACGCTATCCGTTTTCAACGACATCATGACTCCGAACAAATTCGACAACATGTATTACAAGAACTTGCCGGAGGGGCTTGGCCTGTTGTCCTCAGACCGGGCATTGTATTCCGATCCGAGGACGAGGCCTTACGTGCAAACATATGCCGCGAATCAGGATGTGTTCTTTGATGCATTTAAGAGAGCAATGGAGAAGCTAAGCGTATTGGATGTGAAGACTGGAAGCGAAGGTGAGATCAGGCGCAGGTGTGATGAATTCAATTAGAAACTAGATGGGTTTTCTTTGGATTTTGGTGGTTGATGATAATGTTGAGGTGATATTGTTATTTTCATTGGTAATTGATGAGCTGATAATTTGTATACCATATGGTTCCAATCTCTATCAAGCATATTTTATTATGCTAATTTATACAAATATATATATTTCTATACGGGGCTTACAAACAATTAATCTTCTGTTCTAAATCTAATGCTTTTGTCGGTGTTATTTACTCACTTTTTGCACTTTTTGCTTGGCGGTACTCAGCCTTATTTGAGTGGAGGTTCAAGTAATTGAAAGATCCACCTTTTTCTATGAATTCTTGCAAAGTTATTTCCTGGAAGTATTTCTATAATCTTGTAAAGAATCTTAAGAGGTGAACAATTGGCCAGAACTTTTCATCAGCGAGGTTAGGAGTTTGAATCTCTACATCTACTTGTGGGTGTTATTTCTATTATATTATTGAAATGATTTCTACCATTATAATAATTGGGTTGAACTTGTAATGATTGTGGAAAATTTTTCAGTTTCATGTAATTCTGATACTTGTACTACGTAACTCCTACGCTTGAACGTAGAAATTCCTGCTTATTTACAATATTTGATTACAAAATGTCTAGAAGCAAACCTTTAAAAATAACAGTGTTCGCAACCGTTAGATGTATGTGAGTTCATGTGTTTTAAATGTGTGTTTGTAGCATTGCTCAACCGATTATTACGGTTGAATTCTGGACACTACTTTTCAACCGTCTCCATCCTGTAATTTTGTTTATTGAATGTCTCATAATATTTTTCTCATTTTAAAAAGTCAATAAAAAATGCTAAACACAAATTTTCAACTGAGGAAGGTAACAGTAACAGAAAAGACGCATCTTTATATGGGTTTTGGATTATTCAAATGGGACCTATGCTATTTTTATTGATGTTGATGGATTTCATATGGGGGGTGGTTTTGTCTATTGCTTTGAGGGTCTTTCTCAACAAAATTGTCCTGAGATCTCTTTGGCAGCAGGCTGGCATTGTCCAAATCTTGGGGCACATTTGCACATGTTCCGCCATATAATCATGACCAAATGGGTCCATTGCCGGTACATGGTGTTCTATTATGAAGGAAACTTCTCAAATTTAGATTTATCCTTCATTTTAACAAGAATAATATTCTTCGATCACGGATTTATCGATATCCAATCAATATGTAAGTAGAGTGGAGTGTAGTCGGTGCCTCTCTTATAAACCCATGTACATGAACAGGGTTCAATTCCTGTAAACACCCATCCCCCGCACAAGTCCCCTAAGATAGAGGAGATTAAGATTAATGAATGACCAAAAAAAAACAAAAAATCCAATCAACATGATTATTTTTACAAAGATGCTGTACTTTTTAATGAACGCATTATGAATGATTCGGTATATTGGTTAGATTCAAGAATGAAGACGATGACATTTATGTTAAATGTTCTTAATCGGTCAAATTAGAAGGAATTGGGTGCGGATGTAATCATCCACAAAGTACAAGGTTGTTATCTTGAACAAATTGAACGTTAGGGACAAGGAGTGTATCCGCACATAAGTCAAACCACATGCGTATAAGTGAAATTTTCCCTTTTATTTATACGATAAAGGATGCTTCTTTCTAAGCTTCTAGGTTTTTTTTTTTTTTTTTTTGAGTTTTTGAATCCCTTCTAAGCTTCAAGTTTAAATCATGTTTCTGTTTATCATAGTCAAATAGGTTTAGACATTTAAAAATATGAGGTATAATAACACTACCATAAGTCCTGAACCCGTAAGCGCCCTTTTCATGGCTATTCTGTCTGGCAAAGCGCAAAGCCCGAACCCTCCTTGCCTCCATAGATTCATTAGCCAGATCTCGTCTATGGTACGACTCAAACCCTTAACTTCATATGGTGAGAAAGAAGAACCCACTACACGACTCGGAACAGAGGATTTTCTTAATGAGAGAGGACGAATTAGATTTACCCAGTTTGTTATAATACATGTCTCTAAAGTTGATTACGGTAAGAGAAATGACAGAAATGTACTCATATACAAGCTGAAGCTGGTAGTCTGCAACACTCCACTCGAAGAAAACACAAATGAACATAAATTACAAATGGAGTTTGAAGTCTGGTGTGCAGTGGGCAGCACCACAATGAAGGGAGTGGAGCTGGAAATGAACGGAGGAAGAAACCGATGCTTGCTTTTCTTACCTCAATGTGCATTCTCGACGTTGTCTTCACGAACCTCTCCTTCTTGTGGGCATTTGGATGTCTGTCACCCCAAAGCCGGCGAGTTCATGGACTTCTTGCAACAAAACTGAAACTCGTACCTCCCCTTTTCCGACTCCTCTCCTTGAAACGTTCCTCACCAGCTCACTGCAAAGGACTATGTGCGTCGATATTACACCTTCGCCTCCTTCCTCATACCTGGCCACTTGGTTCCCATTGTTTGGGCATAGATCAACATGAATCCAAACAATCTAAGATACTGGTTTCCTTGATTTGCATGGTCGAGTAGAAGTCTCCATAACTTGGAGAAAAATGACAAGCAGTAGCACAATCTAGTTTAACTACACCCTGTTCCATCCGACCCATTGCTCTTGGGAGTCGATAAATTATACGCCCATCTGGAGGAATCATAATGACTTGCTTCAATTTATGATCAAAAGATCCTGATTCAAGTAGTCACTTATTTGGCACTTCCCAAGAAGCAGGAAGCTAGGAATAATATTTTAACCCTGCTTCAAGGATTCCATCAAGCACATGATTTGATCAATAAGTATGCATTTCTTTTTTCAATGCGAAGTTGATTCACAAGAATTCATCCATTTTTTTTCTGAATAAAATATACTGATCCAGATTTTGGTCACTATAAATCATGACATAGTATTTTCAGTATGCATTTAATAGAGTTATCTTTCATCTTTTTGTAAGTTCACATAGGTGTATAGAAGAGTTAAGAGGATTCAGTTGGTTGTCTATTAGTATTAAACACGAAACAATCTGATTTACAGTCATGTCTATCGTACAGTCAGAAAATTGTTTACAATCAGGTCTTGTACAGCCATGGATAACCTATGAGGTGGGAATGCAAGGAATACATTTCTATGGTTAGACAATTGGCATCCCGTAGGCCCTTTATTTGCCTAGTATGGTGCAATTGTGATCTACATCTTGGGCAGGAACCACAATGCTAAAGTTGCTTCCATAATAGCTAATCAGAATTGGCAGTGGCCCAGAAGTAGGAATTCAGTGACGAGAAATCATAATTCATAAGGCATGCCCCTGTTTCTCTCACCCCTCATATCTCTCAAGAGGACTCAGTGGTTTGGAATCTGAAAGCAGATGGCAGATTCTCTATAATATCTGCTTGGAATGCTTTTAGAAGTCCTCACCTTCTTGTTAATTGGTCCAAGGTAATTCGGTCTAAGCATGCTGTCCCTTGTCGGTCAATCATCCAGCAGTGGATGGCAGTCCTGGGTAGGTTGTCTGGTTGTCCACCAAGGATAGACTCCTTAAGTGGGGAGTGCTTCTGGATGCTCAATGTGTGATGTGCTCAGTAGCTGTTGAGACTCATGAACACCTCATTTTTCAGTGCTCTTATTCATCTCAAGTCTGGAGATCAATTCAAATGGGGCTTACGTCTCATTGCCCCCATAACGATTTGCCTCAAGTTATGGAATGGATGGTGCAACATGGTAATGATTCTCAGCTTCCAAGGTTGATATCTAAGATTGCTCTGGCTGCCTTAATCTACCATGTGTGGGGAGAAAGGAACAGACGGACTTTTCAGGTGATGACTGATATAAGGGTTTGTGCTAGCTCTTGGAGAAAGGTTAAGAAGACAGCTACTAATATGGCCTTCTGCTCTTCTTGGAATATCCCAGCCAGAGTTTTTGACAAAGTCTGAGTCAGTTCCGTTTGTTTCCTTTTGGAGTTAGTTTTGGACTAAAGCCTAGCTAGCAAAGTTGCTCTGTTGATTTTAGCTTGCCGTCTTTGTTTTTGAGCCTGTTTGGCTCTTGTATTCCTGGGGTATGCCCCTGTGCTTTGTAGCCTGGTTTTGTCAATAAAATTTTAATTTACCCAAAAAACAAAACAATCTGATTTGAACGTATCCTGCTGCTGAAAACACTTCGGAGTAATCAACGTTAGATATAAAACTATTACACCACTTAGGCATATTAAGAGCCTTTTAGGTACCCCTTGCTTATTAGCTTATTTTTTTAATCTTGTCTTTGAATCTTTGCTTATTTTACGTCTTGATTATGACACGGGATAAGCAAACAAAAAAGAGCTGTCGAACATGCCTAAGTAGTCCAAGCCATACTGGGCCAGAAATACAGTTGGACTTATTAAGGAGGTGTGAATGCATGCAAATATGAGGAAAAAAAAGATGCTCTAACTTTGCAAAAGGCCTTTATATCTTATGAAAGCTAAACGATACTTCATCTTTTTGCCATTTCAGCATGATATAGTGCTCTTGCACTACTTAAATTCAAAAGGTAAATTTAGTGAATAATATTCGTAAGAGAACAAAGTTTTCTCTAAAGTAGGCCACGTAGCCCATGAAATCCCCTACAGCCAGGAGTCAAGCTCAAAGTTCCAATGTACAAAGAGTGGGGAAGAAATTTGCTGGAAAATATTCTTTAAAAAATGGATTAAAATAAACACTAGTTGTGACAGGAAGAATCAGACAAGCATGCGAGATTGCTGCATTATGTGAGCCCATCCCTACCACTACAGAAAGGAGGGGGCCAAAATCCCTAAAATTTGACTATAAAAAAAGGGAGGTGGAAAGTGTTAGATTACTTGATAGACATAGCTATGCTCATTTCCTAACGGCTTAAGTTTTCGGGAGAATTGGTAACTTAACATAGTATCAGAGCTCAGGTTAAGAGTGGTCTTGCGTTCAAGTCTTTCTGTTTGCATTCTGCTTCTTCCCATTGTATTACGTTTCGCTCCATCTACGAAAAAAATTGCATAGTTGCAAGTGAGGAGGATGCCAGGTAACTTGATATAAATTGATGGGTTCATTTTCTAACAGTATGTTTTTGGGAGAATTGATAACTTAACATAAAGAAACTGGCTTTATCAAGTGCCTTTGATATTATATGGTATCCACCAATAGGTGAACAGAAAAAAAAAAATCAATTAACATGAACCCACCCATCCTGAACCTGAACCTTCTTAAAATGTACTTGCCAATGGGAAAGGAAACAGCTCTTGGACAAAGGAGTATTACTAGTGGATGGTGATGAAAGCATATATACTGAAAATGACATCAGTAAAGATCAACTAACACACATACTTATTTTATGCAGTGGAAGACACTTTTAGATTTTAGTACTCACAAGGGCCTGTTTGTTTGTGGAACACATGATTCCATAGGATACAGAATTCCATTGGACTAAAAATGAGAGGTTCAATACTTACACAACTATGGTATTATATATCGCACCTTGTCAGATTACATATTCGGATCCGAGAGGCCTGCTAAAGCGGAGCAGGGAGTGCAGCGCCATGGGAATGCACAGCACGTCGGTCCCCCTGGATCCTACTACATGTTCTCTGCATTGTTTAATCCGAACTGGAAAATTTTAACCAAACACAGAACCACAGGATGTTTAGCCCCCTGAATGTATAGTCAATCCGATGCTCATTTTTGGTCAATCAAAGGGGCCACAAGGGTTGCATGCACAAGAAGACAGTTAAGTAACATCAACTTTGGTTCATTTGGGATAGCTCAGTGGTCTAACTACTTGGCATTTTTGAAAACTGTCTAAAGATATTAACAAATATGAAGGTAAGCAAGATTCAAGAGACTTAACAAAGAAGAATGAATGAAAAAAACCAAAGCAGTACTTACTGGAGTTGGCATCTTGAGTTCTCTGTGGCAGTTCAAGCTCAAAGTAAACGTTTGTTCATAGTTTGGGCTCTTCTGATGAGAAAAATGTGATTGAGATGGACTCCAAATTGGCAGCAGCTTACATCAGTGGAGAACCATGATCAAACTAGATAGCACCAAACCAAACCTTCTTCATTTCAAGACCACCGTCGTGAACGCTTTGATATGCTTCGTGTACATTCATCGTGCAAAGCAATTTTTTTGATAGTAAAAGTTCCACTTATTCAGCAAGAAAGAAGAGGCTAAAAATTCGCATTACAATCGGAACAAAATCCCTGTAGCAGTATCTCACATTTACTTTGGTAAGGACAGAAAATTCCCAATGCTTTGTGAATTCAAATGCCATCGAAGTTCAAAAGAGCTAAAATAAAACCAGTGGCAACCAAGACATGCAAATTGAAGCCTTTCCCCCAAATGCAACTCTCCAAAAATGTTATTTACAATGTCAAAATCGACCACTGTCCCATTGTCATGAGATTCACTAAATCAAAACAGGACCTAATAGATCAAATAACCAAAATGAGCCAACCATTTGCTTTGGTCCTTAACCAAACCAAGCATGAATGTAAACTTGAAAGAGTTTGGAAGGTCTCCAGTCCATTTTCCGTCCAGTTTGAGCCTTTTGTGACCTTATCCGTTTGAGACCTTCGTGACCTTATCCAAGCCCGCTTTGATGATCGAAACCATCCAGAAAACACTAACTACAATCCACACACAATCTGACGAATATAAACAGCTCCAAAATGGCTCAAATTAGCACCAACTTAAAGTGTCTGACTCTCCTCCTCTGAGTTGAGCAACGCCTCCCAATCCACCTCCTCCTCCTCTTCATCCCTCCCTCTCATCACCTCCAAAACTCGCCTTGCCTTCACCCGTGCCCGTTCGCTCCCAACTTCCTCCACCTTCCGCAACACCTCCTCTGCTCCGGCCTCCTTCGCCAACCCCTTGAACCTCAACCCTCCATGACTCAACCCGTACAATGCCGTCACGCAACTATCCCGAGTCGACTCGGATTCCAACCTGTCCCGACTCAGCATCCCCACAAAAACTTCGACCGTGCCAACATCCAGCATTATAGCTCGACCCTCCACACAAAAGGCCAAGTTACTCAAAACCAACAAAACCCGACCCGTCATATGGCCCATTCTCACCATACCCAGCAAAGTCTGAACCGACCCGAGTTTGACCAGCTTTACCCGGTTGCTCTGAACAAGTGAGAGGTGGTACAAGGCCAGAGCAGAGTCATTCCGAGTCCGCTCCGATTCAGATCGTAGCGCGTGGAGAAGCGGCGGCAACGCGCCTAGGACACCTATCGCGGTCTTGTTATGATTATCAAGGGCTAGGCTGAAGAGTGCCCCGGCAGCGTGGTCCTGCGCCTCAGGGAATCCCGCCTTCAAGACGTCGATCAACGGCGGGACGATTCCCGACCGTACGATCCTCACCTTGTTTTGATTCTCCAAGGACAGATTCACCAGAGCAGCCGCGGCGTTCACCTGCAGCGGCCGCAACACAGGATTTCAAAATTGGATCAACAAACAAAGAAAAAAATTGTCACATTTGAAATGACTACGTTAATTTTTTTTTATTAATCTTGAAAATGACACAGGAAGAAGACTACGTTAATTATGCCAATAGAAGTTGTAAAAATACTACCAAAAAGATTATGGATGAAACTATTCAAGTATGATAATCTTTAATTATAACTATACACAATCTTGTCCATCTATATCTATTGCATTGCATAAGTGTTGCTAACAAAATACAATTATTTTCTTTCAAAACTCTTGGTTGGCATTGGACGGGGATCTTACAAAAAGTTTGGACGTAGAAACTAGTAGTACGATGTAATAAAAATTACGGGTCTTGTTCGTTTAGCATATTTTAGTTTTGGTAGTGGGTGAAAAGAGAAATATGGTAATGATTGGAGGGAGGGATAATGAGTAAAGATAGATAGAGAGAGAAATGGAATTAATAATTGAAGAAATAGGATAATGATTGAAGAAAGATATAAGGTAATGATTGAAAAACAAAGTTAAAACAAAGTAAATATGCTAAACGAACAAGGCCACTATAATCCGTCCGCCATCAGTCCGTCCTTGCTCACCTGCACTGCCGCATATCTCGATGCGATCAAAGACCGAACGGTGGAGAGCACCCGCGGCGTGCACAGACGGACCCTCGAATCCTCTCCCGTTCGCGTCATCTTCCGGAGTGACGCCACGGCCTCTTCTTGCTCGAACACGTGTAAACTCCTGAGCCTCGAAACGATGTCGTCTTCTTCGCTAGAGGTAGGGTTTAGGGTTTCTATATCGGGGGAAGAAGATGAATAGGAGTAGAAAGGGAGGGGAGTCGAGGAGCCGGAAGTCGCCGCCACCGCCGATTCCTCCGAACTCAAACTGAGTTGACTCTGAGCCCGAGTCAACTCAGTATCCACTGAAATCCGTGATTTGGGCACTTGCCATTGAGTCTTGTTGTGGGTTTCCCGTAATTCCTCCGACGTCGAACTCAATTGACTCGGAAACCGAGTCAACTCGGTGTCCTCAGAGTTTCTTGATTTGGGTACTTGACACACAGTTTTGTGGTGGGTTTCCCTTAATTCCTCCGAACTTGAACTGAATCCACCCGGAAACCGAGTCAACTCTTTATCCGAAGAGTTCCACGTTTTGGGTCCTTGAGATTGAGTCTTGTTGCGGGTTTCCCGTAATTCCTCCGAACTCGGACTGAATCGAATCGGAAACCGAGTCCTCACAGATTTTACTGATGCGGGCACTTGCCACTGAGTTCTGTTGTGGGTTTCTAGTGATTGGAGCTTCTGGCAATCCATCAGCGCCCGGACGATCTTCTCCGCAGAGATTTCGTCGACGGGTTCAGGTGGGTCCACGAGGTGTGCGTTGCACCAGTTGAGAATGGCGGACTGGAGAGCGAGGTTAGGAATAACGGCGGAGAAATTGGGCGTTGTCCCGTCAGATAAAACTGGTTTGAAGTTTAGGATTTTGCAGGATTGGACGCAGTTGCGCTCGAAGGTTTGGCCGGAGGAGACGATAACTGGGTCGGCCATTAGAGAGCCAGAGAGCGGGCATGTGAACTCCTTTGGGGTTTGGTTTTTGATGGGAGATGGTGACCATTGGAAAGATACCTTCCACCTTCGCTTGCCGCTGCCCATCTCTCTTTTCTAGTCTGATGACAACTCGGACAAAGCTTACGCACACCTCGACTAATTCTCAAAGAATTTTACCAACTCAAACACTATGCACGAATTTCATCAGTCGGAGGGATTATACGGATTCTCTTCGGGTAAAGGTTGTTGCTGTGAGAAAAGCTAAACATGATGAAGTTTTGAGGGGAACAAAATGAAGAGAGAGAGAGAGAGAGAGAGAGAGAGAGAGAGCTGTGTGTGTTCATCAAAAATGGACGTGACCCCTGAAGAAGGTTGGGAGAAACAAGAAGAGTTTGTGGAGATGAGAGAGAATCAAAACATTGCACGCAAGTGATTATTTTGGTGGGGTTTTGAGTTTTCTTGATTTTACCCGGGAAGAAAGAATATAGGGTAACAGGAGAGAAAGAATTCACGGGAAGCATTGTCTTTTTTAGCCATGGGCCCCTGGCTTTTCCCATCTTTAGCCCTGGGCCCCCTGGCTTTCATTGATTTCACTTCACAGGATTGTCTTGCAAAGGGACTCGGGGGGGCTGCTCTCCCCCTTGGGAGAGCAGCGTGCTGCTGCCCCCTTTTTGGGGTCCATCCCGGTCTCGGTCCGATAATTCGAATCGTTCACTTTGTAGAGCTCGTCGAGTAGAACAACTATGCAAAAAATCAGCTTAATTGGATATCATTAAGTGCTTGATCGGAGCCTTTTTACTTTGAAAAGAATGGATCCCAAACACTGGATCAAATCCATTATTCCCAATGGACCAAGAGTTATATAAGCTCCGATCAGGCGCTTAATGATATCCAATTAAGCTGATTTTTTGCATAGTTGTTCTACTCGACGAGCTCTACAAAGTGAATGATTCGGATCATCGGAGCGAGACCGGGATGGGCCCCAAAAAGGGGGCAGCAGCACGCTGCTCTCCCCAAGAGCAGCCCCCCCGTGTCCCTTGTTTTGGGCCCTGGCTTTTCGCATCTTTAGCCCTGGGCCCCCTGGCTTTCATTGATTTCTCAGGATTGTCTTGTTATATACAATCTTTCGACTGTTTTATCCTAGAATTCTTGGCTGTGGTTAGAGACAATAATGTGAGCCTAAATCCACAATGCCATAATCAAAAATTGATAATCAAAAGTTGCCACATTAGTTTTTGATCATTTATTTAAGAAATTGCTAATGGTTATTTCTAAGGAGGCTATTAAGTTTGATTATAGAATTGTGAATCATATTTTGCATTAACATTGTTAATTTTAAAAGCCTATCACGTTTGATAACAGTGATAGATAGTTGGAATTCATAAAAAGATGGAATTAGGATTGAGAATGGTAATGAGAAGGGATTGGTAAGGAGATAAGATTAGTGATGAGTATGTTTGTTTGAGATGGGATTATTAATATTATGTTACATGGGATAGGATTAAATTGATAGTACACATTTTCTTTTTTGCCCTTCACATGAGATAGGATTGATAAGGAGATAGGATTGGTAAAGGCTATTTTAGTATTTGTGCATTGGCAAGGATAGATAGGAATGGATTGGATTGTTAATACCAAGTGGGAGAGACCCTTCTCAATACCCCCTAATACCCACCTTGCTAGTCCTAAGGACTAATAATCTCAACCCATTTTGAGTTACCAAATGCAGTATTAATAATCCATTGGGATTGGTAATCCAATAATTCCAACCCCTTGGAGGTTTATCAAACGGGCTCTTTGAAAGGCCAAAGTTCTCTTTCTTTTTCCTTTTCTTTTGAACGTAATATGGGGAACCACGTACAAAACCGATGATACTAATTACTATGGATACCGATATACAGATCACCATGTGAAGACTACTCCGGAGTCCCACACAGGTAATCTATATTGTTTAGTAGTTTTTCAATAATTTGCGGAGTGGCCATGCAAAAAAAGCAGCACAATATAAGTGCTTACCAATCTTTAAGTTTTTCCTCTTAATAATTATGTGGTTTTGGCCCTTAATTGCCACATTATATTAGGTTTAAGTAAGGTTAGTTAAGTTTTGGGGCTAGCTCAACCACTCTGCATATATATTTTTTTTGAACTGGTCGCTCTATTGCGAAGGACCTCCGAGGAAACAAAATGTTTTGTTGCCTCTTCAGTTTAATCCATTTTGTTATTCATATCTATTCATATGATCCTCACCCTTTTTCTGTCAAACCATCTCAATAATTTTTTCACCCAAAAATAAATCTTTTTTCCAGAAAAAGTACGGACAAAAAGGTGCATGGTAGGTGCTCGTGTGGGTTTGTTATCTAGCTAGACACTCCCCATGTCGAAGCAATCTCTCTCTCTCTCTCTCTCTCTCTCTCTCTCTCTCTCACTCTCAGACACAAACACAAGCTGCTTTAATAAGTCCCCTGTTTTCAGAAAGGCCCAAAAGGGACTACCTATCTTTATAGGTTTCTCAATTATGTAATGGACCTCTGACCACTTTGCATGGCCAATGAGCCACCAAAGAAAGAATGAGACCATCTCATCAGCTCCTAGTGCATCATTATTGGTGTTTACTTTCTTCTCAACTAAGTTTCTTTCTTCTTCTTTTTTTTTGGTAAACTTTCACAGCTAAGTTTCAAGCACCACTTGTGATGTTGAAATATTGTTGGGTGACTCAAGGCTGGTTTGTGTATGTTGTCCCTCTCTCTTTTGCTTTACAAAAAGTAAGAAGAATTCCTCTCCTTTCTACAATAGGTTGTTTAATACTTACTACTAAATTAAATAATGTCAAATAATTGGATGATATTTAGGCGTAATAATTATGTTTGTGGACATTACTCTCGTCCATTGATATATTCTGATTATTTTTATAACCGGTGTTCGAGTCAACTTTATATACAACTCGACTATTTTTATGACTCTGAAGTTAACGACCGAAGTCGAACTTGCAAACTTAAAAGAGCAAGTATTGCAGTCATATTCCACCTCGATCTACCCCTTGGGCTTGTATGTTTTCTTATGTTGATGCTGTAAATAATTTGCTTTTTAAAAGGTGTCCAACATGAGCATCTGGATGGATCTTCCTTTGGGGTTAAGAGTTTTGGCTCTACTGGCCTCTATATAGTCTTCACAACAAGATGCAATTAAATATGTACTATTTATGCTTTGAACTTTGTAAAAGAAGATTATTCCTCCACTACAAATTAGCAAGTACCTTTTTGTTTGCTGTAGAGTCAATGACCCTAAACAAATGGCTTCGTAATTCAATCATCCCTGCTCAATCTTGACTTACAAGGTTGTTGGGTTGAAAAAAAATTGGAATTCCAATTTTCCATATCATCATTATTGTAGTTCTTAACACAAACCCTTTTACTTTGTAAGAGAGAAAACAATAGTTACCTTTTCTTTTTTTAAGTGATTCGGATCAACTTTTTTTTTTAGTAGTTCGAGTCAACTTATGCGCACTTCAACTAATTTTCGGGGACCTAATGGCGATTGAAAACTTTGGCAAAATAACCTTTTGACCATATGGAGACTCTTGTTTCACGGATGAATTTACCAATAGACGGAAGAATGGCAGGGGAAGCTTCTTTATCTTTCTATTTATCTATTTTTTTTTAAAAAAAATCACAAATTTACGATCCAAATACAGGTAGAAATACCACCAAAAGGTGATAGCCTAGTTGATAGGGTGCCCTTCATCTCTAGGTGAGACTTGGTTTCGAGTCTTGCCAGTGGCAATGGAATGTGGGGGCAAACACTGATGCTCACTTTTACCTAGGTGGTGCCGTGATGATGGTCTGCCCTCTCGGACAATAGCTATAGCTCGAACCGGATATTCCACAGCGGATAGGGAGCTCCTATGGTCTTGCCTAAGGGAGGTTGCTACGCTGGTCGCCCCCTCCCACCCTTTTTTTAATAAAAAAAAATGCAGGTAGAAATTTCTACCGGGGGATCAGACACCCAATTGAGAAAAGGCGTACCAAGTGTTTTTCTTTGACAAATGCACTAGATAATCCCCAGTCCGAGACTTAATCTCTTGATTGGCAAGATGCCAACCAATGAAACACCCAAATGGACAGGCTCATAAAAATATATGGGATGCAGTCCAAACACCTAAAGACCTAAAGCTCAGATACAAGGGATAAAAACCCAAACAATTAAGCCCAAACACTGAAATGGTCTAAAAACCCAAATCATTCGTTTGCCGTCTCCTTGTCCTTTTAGTCTTTGTAACAACTTCAAAGATTAATAAAAAAAAATTTGCTGTTCAAAAAAAAAGAAGAAGAAGAATCCACAACAAAAGAATCACAAAGTGATCGACACCAAAGCAAGAACCCGGATATTAGAAGCACGCAAGTAAATGGAAGATATGACCAGGGAAGACAAATACTAGTACATTTGGAAGATGACCAAGATTGTTTCTCATGAAAATACGAATATACATAAAACACACTATTCGAATCAAAGCTCAAAACTCTTGATTACTTCATATTAGCCGTTGATTCTTTGATTTCATCCAAGGTGATGGTCTGTGTCCAAGAAATCAGTGAAGGATGAGAAAAAAGTGGTAACCAAAAAAAAAAAAAAAAAAGGAACAAGTATGCTAGCAGGCAAACAGCAATAATTAGGTCACAACAACAGAAAAACAATCTCAAATTGGGTCAGAATCTCTCTCTCTCTCTCTCTCTCTCTCTCTCTCTCTCTCTCTCTCTCTCTACGAGGACCGAG
>BPLS01031259.1:0-26215 GCA_019656275.1 Rhododendron kiyosumense
GCGACAAAAATATGTACAATCGAAAATATGGGAGACACCAAATTGGTATTAGAACAGATAAAAAGAAAAAGAGAGTTTCTTCTCTCTCTCTCTCTCTCTCTGGCACAACAGTAATGACTTCATTGATAGGAAACATGAGGTACATACAATAATTATGTAGAAGTGGCATTCGTTATTAATCAAACAACTAGAAAGTCACAAACAAACCACAACCACCTCTCATAGTCATAGTCAAAGAATGGGCCACCTCATTCGCACTTCTACACACAAAAGAAAATTCATGCAAATTAAAAACCTAAACAATCGTTGCAACGAGGCCAACAAGCCAATCGATCTGATTTGTCATTGGACTGCCTCTACCACTGCCTTCGTCAAAGAACCATCACCACCACCGATTGTCAGGATTTGAATTGCCATTTTGGTGATGAAAAGGAAGGCAAGAGAACGGAAAAGAGGAAATAACATAAACAAACTCTAAGATCTGAAATCGAGTTAGAAAATCCTCACTATAAATGAGGAGTTATTGAAAACGAGAAAAACCATCATTATGGAGGAAGAAAACAGTTGTCAAGGACAAAGCCCTCCCCTTCCGCCCACCGCATAAGGGTGATGAAAACCTTAAGGGGAGGGAGGGGATGGAAGAGAGGTGGGTAGGGTTTTTTAGAGAGAGATGCTCTGGGTTAGAGAGAAAAATAAATTTCTTTTAAAGAAAAAGAGAGATTGCTGCAGCAGAGATCTAGTAATATTTCCTCTATCCCATTTTCTTTGTCATTTTTTAAAGTTCGTTTAATATTGTTCATTTCTTTCTACTTTGGTACCCAGATTACCGCCTTGTCGCAACATCTTTTGATAGACAAAAATACTAATCTGACACAATCACTAGGTATATTTACATAGGTCAAAAATTATGACCCAACTGATGAGTTTAGAAAGGAATCAGTTAGGCTCCGTTCAGTTGTCGAGAAAGTTGTGTGGGAAATTGATTCCCAGAAAAAGTGAAGTGAGGTGAAGTAAAAGAAAAAGAAAATTATTTTCCTGTGAGTGTTCATTTGACAAAAGAATTTTGCAAGAAAAATTGAGGTTTAGTTGTTCATTTGTCAGGAAAAAGAAACTTTCGGGAAAAGTTTGTGAGTGTTCACTCATTTTCCTTTTCCCGCGACGCAAAATCCTGTGTTTTTTGCAGGATCACTTTTGCAGGAAAGTAATTCCTGCAGGAAAACTAAATTGGTAAGTCCTAGAATTTTCCTGCCAACTGAACACTAGGAAAGTTATGGGAAAATTGATTTTCCCATCCTTTCCTGTACTTTCCTGGCAACTGAACGGAGCCTTAGTAAAGCATAGGGAAGAATGCATCAATTAGCATTCTCAAAAAATATCCAGCATTTTCAAGTGAGCTAATTACAAGATTCAAACAAGCAGAACACCAGGTTAGTCGGAATAGATGACCGTGGATCATCCCACGGTGTGCAGAAATGGATACTAGAGTTGCCCTTTTGCAACACGCAAGAGCTACGTCGCAACCACAACAGCCGCCAATGTGTGCGCGGGTGAGAGAGAGAGAGAGAGAGAGAGAGAGAGAGAATAAACTGTAAAAATAGCAACAAGTTTGATGAAGGTCGACAATAAGTTTTAGCTACATCAGTATAGCCTTCTATGAAACAACTCAATCAAACCAAACCGAGCCTTACATCCCAATCACTTAGGGTCGGCATGAAACAACTCAATCAGAAAAAACTAAACAGGACGACATTCTTGCAGCATGCAGATAACAGAAAGAAACTCAGTTGCCTTCATATTTTGGATCTGCCACCACATAATGATATGCGATCACCAGCGCAAAAACAAAGATGCCGAGGAAATTAGCAAAGAAACCAAGGTCCTGATCATCAATCATCTGAAGCAAAAATGCAAGTAGAAGCTATGTTAGAACCATCAATAAGAGTAATACAATACTACAATTTCTCTAGTACAATTACACTGTAATAATTCCTGTCAAAGCAATTGGGGCTAATCAAGATGAGGTGCATATTTTATAAGCAATCAATCTTAGGACAAAAAATATACTCATCTATGTTTTTTTTAAAATAGTTCCAAATAATAACCATAGGTGTTACTGAAACTTGTGCAAACAAGCCAGGGTCCAAAATGCATTTCCTGTCAAGTATCATAGATATGTTTCCTCATATTTCTTCACACACCTTCGTCATCGTGCAACAGAGAAAGTTAAAAAAACTACGCAAAGCAGCAAGTTAAAAAGCCCTTTCAGTTTCATTTCAGAAAAAGATTGGCTAGATATCAGCAGAGTTAGTTCAAGTTTGGACTAGCAACTAGGACTTCTGTTTGGTTTTAAGGAGAAAGAATCCAATAAGCGGAAAAAAAAATACTGCAAAACCAGTTTGCACCACCTGGCAAAATGGGGACGATGCAAGCCCTAGCGCCATATTATAAATAGATAAAAGTATCATGCAGATCCATGGGGAACTTTATTAGAAGTGAGACGAGGGACAGCTAACCAAACCAAACCGAGCCTTAAGTCCCAATCACTTGGGAAAAAGAAGATTCCGGCGAGGAATATTCTCCACCAAATCCGAAATGCACAAGGTAGATACAAAGCTTTGCCATGAGCAGAGAAGAATCAAGAATCAGATTAAAAATGCGTGGTTCTTCATGAGAAAAGATAGAGAAAAGGCAAGTGGGTGTTGCTAATGCCACGACAACAAACAGTGGAACGACTAACATTGATGCAAAATGACATTTCTACCCTTGCCTACTCTGTTCCTCTCGGTCTTTCTCTTGTGTTTCTCTCTCTACAGCAACTTACTCCCAATCATATTTGCTTGTCCCTCTCCTCCTCATCATTCTCTTTTGTTCTCTTATCCCTCTTTTGTCTCTCTGAAGCTTAAGCACTCACACAGCCTGAGAAATCATCACTCTTCTGACAAACCACAACCATAAACACCAAATATTCAGGCCACACTGTAACGCCCTCCCAAAGTCAACCAAAACACATCAGGTGATTAAAACCAAACGCAATTATCCCAAGACCCCCGCCAAGTGCCCTTGTCACTCCAAGACCACTTTCCAGGGGCTCTTCCGCTTCCGGTCACGTATTTTTGGTCTCTCTTTTTTTGTCCAAGACTCCAACGTCTTCTAAAATTCGATTTGAAACAGAGAAGAAGAAGATTGTTGCTGTGTGATTGCCACCAGAGATGGTGGTGGCTATCTTTCATATGAGGGACAGACCTTCTCATGGGTCACTGGGACCATGGTCCCCCAGCTCATTGAAGAACTCTACTTGTGCTGCTTTTCATAAACAAAATTTCATATTAAGTAGATCTTCCCCTCCTGTTTGCTTTAGCAACGTATCCTAAGGTCTCCTCCTGTGTAGGACCGACACTCCACCGGAAGCAATGTACTGGTGTCGGAATCGTATGGGACACAGACACGCTCCCAACACTTCTCCCAAAGTGTCTTCTTGTTTTTTGCAATATTTGGGGTCCAACACTCCCGTGACACTTTTCAGACACTCTCAGGATACTTAGGGAAACTTCGGGGGTAAAAATGCGATTAAAAGAACAACAATAAGAAGAACAGGGCATGCTAAAACAGTGAATACAGAAAGTAAGGTAGCTGAGTGGCTTACAAACCAAACAAAGACATCTGTGCCACGGTCTCTTTATTTTTCCTTTCCTTACTTTACTTATTGGAAAAGTTCATTTCCCCTTTTCCTATCGGTCCATTAGGTCAATCCTCTTTAGTGCTTTTATATTCAAAATAAAAAGAATCAAATGGGTCTTCCTTAGAGGGTTGGCACAAAAGCAGCAGATATTTTCACTAATAGCAAAGAATTCCATTTCCTCTGGAGTTGCTGAACTCTCACTAGATGAACATGAGTTGGAGGCAGTTGGGTTTACTGATGATGGAGATGATGCTCATGGGGAGGAAGACATAGTAGAAATTGAGGCCTAGTAGGTCATATTTAATGCTTAAGATAGTCCTTTTTTGTGCAATGGACTAAGTAGTAGGCACCAGAAGCTTAAGGCAGTAAGTACAGTAGTAAGTACTAGATGATGGTGGATAGGTTGTGATGAGAAATGTGAATCATACCACACTTTATGTTTGACCACTTTTTGTTGCAAGGTATAGATGTAATGACAAGAAAACAATGTACTGCAAAGGTGAATGTTGGAAATTTGGACCATCTGGTTATGGTAAACTTTTGGAGTATCTTATTTGAATGTTTTTCTGATTTTTGTGTGCTTTATATGTCCCCCATTTTTTGAAAATTTCCGTGGCTGTCCTGTCCGTGCTACATAGGTCTCCCCGGCAAGAGCTCCCAGGGAACGACGGAGGAAGCAACCCCCCTGCTGTGACGGGAAGACTTTTTTTTTTTCACATTCCACAATAAGACATGGACGATGCTCCCTACCCTCGGTAGCTCACGAGTTTACGCCCTGGCCGGATACAGTTTCCTTTCGATTTCTCCCTTGTAGGCGTTACCCGAATTCACGCAAGTGTGTCCACACCCCCCAATTAATAACTAGAGGTGTTACTGAAACTTGTGCAAACAACCCAGGGTCCAAAATGTGTTTCCTCTTAAGTATCGTATATGTGTTTCCACATAGTTCTCCACACATATTTGTCATCGTGCAACACAGAAAGGGAAAAAACTACGCAAACGAGCAAGTACAAAAGCCCTTTCAGTTTCATTTCAGAAAAAATTGGCTAGATATCAGCTGAGTAGTTCAGGTTTGGACTAGCATCTAGGACTTCTAATTTGGTTTTAAGGAGAAAGAATTGGATAAGCATTAATGACATTAGGTCATTCACCTTTACTTTAATATGTTCTTAATGATATAATTTGATTTATCATTCTTTTCACCCCTTTATACAAGGCAGCTGTAATTAAATTCAGTTGAAATAATATTTTCAACAATAAATCTAGTACTACATCATAGTTTACATCACATCTACGGACTGGAACACAGTAGTTCATGTCAAATGGTTTCAAAAAATTGTTCATGCCTTACATCATAGTTTACATCACATCTACGAACTGAAATCCTGATTTTGTCTCCGGTTGGTCTGAGGTGTTGATGTTGGTTGACAGCCTAGGTTCTAATGTTTCCGATATAGAAGGACGAGAGGGGCAAATGAAGAGAGAAGGCAGATATGAAAGTGAAGAACAAAGTGGTACCGTTTGAAAGGGTAATGCGCTTGATAGGAGAGTAGAACATGATGATTTGTTCAATTTAAACTTTAAAGATTGTTCAAGTTTTAATAGTTGTGGCATTAGCGCCACCTCCAAGTAACGGGCTGCAGGAAGACGGAATCATTCCTGCTGCGGATTATTATGTCTTATTGTTCCCTGGAATAGGAACCACAAGTCATTGTAGTACCAACATTTGTCTTAACTCTTAAATGACCTCGACTACCAAATCTGATCCATAAATCATGTGCTCCCAACGCAGCAAATGCTCAGAAAACGAGAAATCTCACATCACCAAACAGTTGTTTTGTAATTTCTTTTCCGTCTACCGTTTCCAAACAGATATTCCTCAACAAAAGTTTTCGCACTTCTATGGTGCTTCTCATTCTATTTGCTCCTCAGTATCTATAATTGAGTGTTGAAATTTACAACAAAAAAAAAATTTGTTGAGGAAGGATTAGAAAACCCTATCAATTTTCTCCACAGCACGTCGACGAGACAAAACATTACTAATAATCACGAGATCATCCTAGTCAAAATCGAGGACTAGCAGCACAAATCTCAGTCAACAGCAGAACAAAGATAGTCATTTTGAGCTCTGACTGCACATTCTAAGCACAATTAATCTATCAAGAAAAGAGATCCAAGTATTTCGTGTTGCATCTGTTATGCATTGACTGAAAAATAAAACCCTAGAATCAAACGACGCGTCGATGGGACCACAAAAGGAAAATTACGAATTGATCCAATGCTCGATAAAGGTCGGGGCGATTGAGAAACTTACTTTTGGGGCGGCGGTTGCGACGACGATTCTTCTACCAGTGGACTGACTTGGGTGAGAGAGAGAGAGAGAGAGAGAGAGAGAGAGAGCTGTCTACAAATCGAAGAGAGGGCATAAATGGAAGATCGAGATTGGAGCTTTGGAAGAAAACGGCGTCGTTGGAGGGGGAAGGGAAGCGGAAAACAGGAAAAGATTTTGTGTGGCTGCTGGGATTCGAGCCCAGGTCTCCACGGCCACAACGTGGAATTCTTACCACTAAACTACAGCCACCGGTGGTGAACTTGTTGCGAAATAAAATATTTATACCATAATAATTCGTGGCTTTATTTACATTTCAAGACCTTAGTGTTTAAAATAATCGTCCCCACCCTATAAATTGCTCGGATTTGGTTCCCAATGTTTAAAATAGTCCATCCGTCCCAATTTAATTGTCATTTTTTAAAGTTTATGTCACTTTTCAATTGATTATATATTGTAATTTATAATATTTTATGTAATTTCGAAAACATTATATTATAGAACTAATCAAAATCTATCAAATAATATCCATATTCAATATGAAATTTATTACGGATTTAAAGATATGACACATTTTTTAGCAGGTTAGAATAGAATAGAGAACAATATTAAATTGGAATGGAGGGAGTATGAGTCAAAGTAGTCTCCAAGCAAGATGTCATTTGTTTGGCCATCTAAATCAAGGGCATTATGGTCATTTAAATTATATGTTTTATTTACCTTTTTAGTGACCAATGTATGGACTAAGCGTCATCTTGTTCCTATGCGTAGATTTTCTAAATATAAGACAAAAGATAACAAAAAATCTAGATGCTTAAACAGTTCGCTTTTGGTGATTCGATATTTTGGAGTGTCGCTCTGTCAATACTTTGACTACTATTGAACTTACAATCCATGTATTCTATTTTACTCCCAGTGGTCCTAAATCCTTCTGACTCAATTAGTACTAATCTTATGACAAATAAGGCTCCACTGTTTGATTTTCCCAAAATAAGAAAAACATTTTCTCAAACTAAAATATTTCCATCAGTAGACATAAAACGGCGTAAATCTAATCCTTTTCGTAAGCTATTTTACTTATCATAGTACAAGAAGAGAGGAACAAATAAGAGTGATAGCTATCGTGTTTGGTGGTGTAGCTTGGTGGTGGGTGGCAATGTGAATATGGTTGTGGTTTAGCGATGGTAGCGTTATAGAGAGAGAAGTGGGTTGATCATAAGCGATAGGGCCCTAGTATATTTTTTTAATCTGTTGGTGTATTTGTGATGTTTACATTAGGGACCACAATGACGCTGATTCAGACTTTAGGGACCAAAAGATAAATCAACATATTAGGTGAATTGACCAAAAAGCCCCTGTTTTATGGCCAAAATAAATGGCATTAGCGGACTACTTTGATGCACATTCTAAATTTTCGGGACCAAATTAGTGCAATTGATAGTTTGGGTATGAAAATGACACTTAACAAATACAAAGGGGACCAAAAAAAGTAAATAAGTCTATATTGCAGCACAAATTGCATTCCAATAAAAATATATCATTAAAATCTCATTAAAAAAAAAAACCATATAAGTAAACCATTTTGAGTATTAATAAGTATAAAACTAATTTTTAATAGGGACTCCCAATTTTTATCAAAAACAACTTTAATATTTATTCTCAAACCTTTACCGGACTTCTTTCAAATGTTTTTCATGCTATGAGGCTTAATTTGACTCCAAATGTAACATTTGTGTGTTTGCATCTAGAAATTGACGTGATCTCTTTTGGTGGATGTCAAGACAGTCTTGTACTGCCTCGCACCATTTGAATTAAGAGAAAAAGAGAGGGGTATTGAAGGATTTGAAGGGGGAAAGTTAATTATGTTGTATAGCTTTAATTTGGGAGGGGGAAGGGAACCGTGCGGAGGAGGAAATACTTCTCTTCTCGGCATTCTCGCTAGAAGGATGGCTTGTGCACAATTTTGTAGAATGCGGACGTGAGATAGCGGTTATGATATTGTGGTTTTCAATGAGTATTATTTTGCCATAATAACTAATTTAGATTAGGGTTTTGTTAATGTGTACCCCTAAAGCACATGATAATGTTCATAGGTCTATTAAACTCCACTATTATAGTATAAAAAGTAGTGAAAGTAGTTGGAATATTGGATGAAGAGTAAAATTTGTTTTGGAGACCAAAATACCCCTTAATTTTTCCCTCCACCCCATTTCTTGATCTAATATTTACCCGCGTTATTTCTACTCCCTAACCAAAAAAAAACAGATAAAATCTAGTTTATATACCTGCAACAAACACGATACCCCTAAGAGACAAAACAACTTGAAAGAAAATATGTAGTCCCAGTCCACATGGATCTCTTCCATGCCTTTTTCAGGGCAAAAATGCAACTCCCAACAGCAAAATTATGCAATTCCTAATTTGGTGCATTGACCCTATGCATGCCATGGCCATGTCGCGGCCCCCAGAAGCTTAAAGATAAGGGTAGTGTTTAGTTGAGAGTTTAGTTTAGTTTTGGTAGCGGGTAGAGAGAGAAATAAAGTAATGATTGAAGATAAGGGTAATGATTAGAGAGAGATAGAGAGATATGAGAAAGTAATAATTAAAAAAATAAGATAATGATTGGAAAAAGAAGTAGGGTAATAATTGGAAACAAAACTAAAACTAAAACTAAGTTGATAACCAAACAAAGCCTCTTTGTTAACTGAGAATTAATGGATCTATTAGTTGTCGTAAATCAATTGCAGAATATAGAAGAAAAAAACTGGAAACACGAATCTCATAGATAAGTTCAATTCTTCAAGAAAAATCAAAGAAAACCGAAAACAGAAAGCAAGCTGACAACGTCACAAATCCTATCCTTCATGATAGGAAGAGTAAAATAAAGTTCTGAACTCTTTCAAACATTCAGCCAATTTATTGGGCAACAAGGAAATCTTCGAAGATTCAACTCCTCCCTACTTAGAGCATTAAGAAATCACCTGCAAAAATACCAAAATTCACTACATGTTAACCAGTGCAAACAAAGTCCAGACTATGCCCGAGGTCTACGTTTCTTCCAAAGCATTTGACAGTTGACACTGAGCAGTTCTATCCAAATGAAAAATAGAACTACAAAAACAACCAATTATGCAATTGAAAAAACAAAATACTTGTCACCAGGAACTTTATCAGTACATGGAATATTAAGTGCCTAAGTCCAAGATGCACTTCCCAATCATTACGTGGAATCAAAATTTAAACAAAGCACCCCGCTTACAACTACTAAAGATGATGGATAGATAACAAAGTAACTAACCAAAGAGCAGCATAACTTGATATCCATCAACAACGCAAGCAAACAACCAATGTATTCACAAAGAGCAAATAAATGCAAACGGCGAGACTGGAACCCAATACCTCTCCCTTCAGCATGTTAAGTTACAAATTATTCCAAAACCTTGAGGTTAGGAAATAGGTCCAACAATGTATATCATGATATGCACTATTTAGTTGCTGAAATTGATATTAAAAGCTGAAACTTATGCTTAGAAGCCAAAGCATAAAGTGACGGGCAGCAGGAAATACACTTTACATGCTGAAAAAATTGTCTATCAAGTTAATTAGTTGCTGAATATATGTTTTAGATGCTGAGTCATGTATTCAGATGTAACATGCCAAAAATTATGTATTTGAGCCGAAGTGCTGAGATTGGGTGCTGGAAATTGTAATGGCGTCATAAGAGGTGTGCTAGAGTGCTGAAATTACTCACTATATGTGGTAAAAACAGAAGATAGGTGCTACAAACTATGATTGAAAGTGCATTTGCCCGTGGGGTTAATTGGGTTGTAGTTAGATAAGAAATTGTGAATCAACATTATTCTCTAGAATACATATTCAAGCACATATAGAACGTTCGATAAATTCTTGCTACTCATTTGCATCATCGTGTGCTTTGTGCTAGGTCCAGAAAGGTAGGCCCACTTCAGCTCCACCTGGGGGTTAGGTTGAGGTCCCTGTTAATCCCTCGGTTAAGAAAAATGAGAATTAAATGTTTTCATTACTGCTATCTCTTTTTTTGAAATGTGACTTGATTGGTTTAATGGTTTGAATATCATGGATTAAGATTATTCGTGAAATGTATTGGGAGGTTCATGCCCCAATATCCCTGCTTTGCCTTGCTCAAAGGGTAATGTGAGAGTGTTTGACCGAGTTTTGAGCTTCAAATGAGTATTAGCTCATATATAAGATATGACGGTGGATTCCTACCATTGCGAGCTATATGAAATGGCCCCTAACTTTGCTAATGTACTTAATTGAGATGATCTCAGGTTAACAGTGTTGACATAACTTTGTTGGAAGTAGACGATCTTTGGCTATATGAGATGAGTTAGTAGATCTAGTGGTTGCCTTTGCGAACATATTTTTACTAAAAACTTATTTGAATTAAACAAAATCTACTGATTTCCTGTTAAATCTTTTCATTTCAAACTCACTTTCTTGTAACTGTTTGACCCTACAGACTCTTGATATCAAAGCGGGATTAACCACACCAAGTAATATGCGTTGGAGTAGTATGACAGAGTTTTTCTACATTGTACGGTCATTGGAAAGAAGGTTTCAGGAAATTGGATCCAGGCATGACAAGAATACACCGTATAAATAACTCATTTATTGGTCTTCCACCCCCCTTAGTTTCTGCATGACAAGAATACACCGTATAAATAACTCATTTATTGGTCTTCCACCCCCCTTAGTTTCTACAAATACCCCGACCAGGGCAGTGGGATTTCTTGTTAGACATTTGGACCAAAAAAGTGATCAATTCATATGTTTTACGACAGACAAAAAGAAAGATTTTTATTTAGTTGGCCTTAGGCTTTCAAAAGATAAATAAAAAAGGGTCAAACCGGGGCCTTATTGTGCAAGCCCTTCACTTCCTTTGAAGGTGGAGCTGGGCATGAGGTGGTTTCGAGTTCATCATATCTAAACTAAGGTTTAACCGTACACTACCAACACCCAAACTCATATAGATCAGGGGTTTCTGCCTGATATCTCACCTCAAGGAGCCGAGTTGCCTTATTTCATTCAGGAAAACAGATTGTTGGTTGTGAATTCTCAAACTAACTTAAGCTAAACAAATTGAATTCAACCTAATTGGTGATTTAAGAGATAGAGGTGACTTCGGGTTTCATGTCTACCCAGTCTTGTTAAAATGACTGATGAATGAATCACTTCAAGTAGTCTAGAAGTCAATCGAAAAATAACCGGTTGCGCTATTTCTACCCAGCCTTGTAATAATGACTGATGAATCACTTCAAGTGCTAGTAGTAAATCCAAAAATGACTGGTAGCAGTACAAGCCCAAACACTATCGTCAAGAGGATCCAAGAGATATCAAAGCTATATACACACCACCACTAACACTTCGTGTTTCGTATGTACAACAGGGAAACCATCTATCAATCTAATCATCCACCTATACATACACAAACACATTCAGGCAAGTATTCACGCACCATTTCGTGAACCCTACGTGCTACCAATATATCGATCTAAAACCACATAAACGCAGCCAAATTCTAAAATTTCAATGAAATTAGGGCAAATGAGAACGAGATTCACCTCTTGTGCCTCTGCACGAAAGGGGAGTTCTTCGCATCCTCCTCTGTAAACACGGTTAAAAGCATGGATTAGATTTACTGATTTGGTTAAGGAGAACTTGATTAGAGAGAGAGAGAGAGAGAGAGATGGGTACCAGTAAGGCCGAGAGACATCTTGGTGATGATGGTGCCGGTTATGGCGAAACCGACCAGGAAAGGCCAGTTCCGACTCCATTCACGGCGGAAGAAAACGGGCCACGGATCGAACTTCCTCATCTTTTTCTCTCTCGGTATCCGCTTCGATGTGCTCTCGTACCTCTCTCTCTCTCTCTCTCTCTCTCTCTGTCCGATCAAAATTGGCAAGGCTTGATTGGCCTTGGCCTCCCAGTTGCGTTTACAATAGGGCAGCAACTTCCGATGTGTTATCGTTACGCGCCTCGTGTGAGCGTGCACACTCTCTCTCCTGGCCAATCAGAAGAAAGAAGGAAAATGTTACTCCCTCGTTCTTCTTTAAGTGTCCTGCTTCGTAACTCCATCTTATTTATGTTCTCTTCCCTTTTCAAAAAGAATTTCTCAAAAAATTCCTCCTAAATTCTCACTACTTCTAACATTTTTCTCTCTATCTCTTTCCACTTATTACCCCTATAATTTTTCTAATTTTTTTTTAAAACACAAACCAAACAAAGCATAAGAAAACATCATCAATACACCTTTCACATCAACTTTTACCTCAATTTTTCCCACTTATCCTCTATGAAGATATCATCATTACAATTTTACTTACTAACTTTTTAAAATAAAATCTACTTTAGGGGTAAAATAGAAAATGTACTAATTTTTACCCACTAACTGTATAAAATGGACACTTATTAAGGAATAATCCAAAATGAAATACTATACTTTAAAAATGGGACGGGGTGAGTAGTACAAGGAGAATAGGAATTTAAAAATAAAAAATTACTACACAGTGTCCAAAACTTGAGTTAAGAGGGAAGATTCGGAAATTGTGAGCAGTCATATTTTGGTGTAATTTTTCCAATTGGGTCCCTTGGTGGCAAAGGCTGCATTGTAATGGCGGGGGGCAGTTCCGTCTTTTTGCTTTTTTTTTTGGTTGTTGGAGCCTTGACACTGTTTTGCCATTTACCAAACTACTAATATGGGTTTTCGAACTTTTTGACTATTCCGTTTGTGTCCAAGGTTTTTTCCTTTATTGTCCTTTAGTTGCTGACATTTCTAATTTTGTGTAGGGGTGTTTTTATCTTTCCGTCCCAAGCCACCAGGTGACGGCTGTGTACCTCGCCTCTTGACGGCTATGTACGTCGCCTCTTTGTCTTGCGTCGCTTTCAGAGAGAGAGAGAGAAGGAGAGGACAGAGGAGGAGGTCGGCGATGGGGGTGGTCTGCTCCTTCATGTCTCTCTCTGTGTGCAAAACCTCTTCCTCTCCTCTCTTGACGGCTGTGTACGTCGCCTCTTGACAGCTATGTACGTTGCCTCTTCGTCTTGCGTCGCTTTCAGAGGGAGAGAGAAGGAGAGGAGAGGAGAGGACAGAGGAGGAGGTCGGCGATGGGGGTGGTCTGCTCCTTCACGTCTCTCTGTGTGTGCAAAACCTCTTCCTCTCCTCTCTTCTACTCACACACAAAGTCCTCTTTTTCCTAAGTTGAAGAACCATTCATTTCTGTTGTGGTGCGCAATTAGAACGATTAGCTGGTGCGATTTCAATTTTGGACCGATTTTTGCTTTGCGAGATTTAAGGTACGATTTACTCTTGATTTTCAATTTATGGGGTTTGTATGATTTGTGCAATTTTTCTAGGGTTTGGGTATTGTGCGAATTTCTGTATCATTTGTGCGATTTCTATGGCATATGTTTTGATCTGTTTCGATTTTTAGGACTTTATTTATGGAGTGGATTAGGGGTTCATTTTCTTGGTATTTTTTTGACATCTTTTGAAACTCTTAACTAATTTTAAAGGCTAAAAATGGCTTTGATGGATACTAAGAGAGATAACCAAAAATAGTTAAATTTTAGGGTTAGAGCCCAATTTTAAGACATTGAGGGTTTTTTTTTTTTAATGTTTATGTATTGTGAGAAAATTATTTTCAACGTGGCAGTCGAGAGTACCGACTATTTGAAATGGAATTATTTTCAACGTGGCAGTCGAGAGTACCGACTATTTGAAATGGTAATGGTGTATCTAGGCCCAACTTGGAATTTTAGAGGTTTTTGTTTTTGTTTTTTCAGCATTTCGGTGCTTATCCTAGGCCATGTTGGAAAACTTCTACAAAAAGTCAGTGTTTTCACTAGAAAATTGTATTGTGATTAGAATGATTAATTTTGTCCGTTAGATTATGAGTTATTTGTAATTAATTTATTAGTTATTCTATTGTGTAACTAGTTTATTCAATAGTTATGAATACCGTTCCGTATCAGCTGGTACATACTGTTTTGAAGAGAAACTGGTACCCTACCCCCCAATTCTGTACCGAACGCAATACTGGTTGGTATCGGCCATATCGGGAAATATCGGGCGAGACGAGATTACCGGAGATTCCGGCCGAAATTTTGCAAAGTGATTTTTTTTTTCTGTGATGATAACGTTATATTAACCCCCAAAAAACGGTTTAAAAAAGAGTTGTCCGTTTCAAAATTTTAGCAAAACGTGGGCTTAACCATAGTATGTGCGCGAGGCTCAAATCCTGGATTTGCACTTCCCCTTACGAGCGAATAACCCGTGACTTGCACTCGGTTAACTGGTTTCCGAATCAGTTTTTCAAAATTGCTTTCAACCACAGTCCATTTTTCCGAGCGCGCGAGATCTCTCATTGGGTTGTCATTCACAAGACCACTAGTGTGCAAAGTCATTTAAGATGGAAAAAAGTTAGTAACTAGGCAATGTGGGACAAAAGGCAAACACATAGGTATTTTATAATGAATTGCATGGTATGGAGGATTTTTTTAAATTATAATCATATATAATTAAAATATATATTGTAGTTGCGATAAATTCGAAACGGTACCCGGTATTTGACCGGTACTGGTACATACCGTACCAGTAGAAAAATCGGTACCCTGGCCGGTACGGTATTCAAAACATTGGTTCATTCTCTAGGACAATAGTGTACTTAGTGTAGTGTATTGTATACCTATTTCACGTTGTACGTTGTAACCAGATGATTCAATGAGAAAAAACCTATTCATGTTAAACACACACACACACTCTCTCTCCCCCCTTATTTCTTCACGTGGTATCAAAGCAATACGTTACCTGGATGACCAAGCTCTTGATTCAAGCCCTGACTTGCTGATTCAAGGGTTGATTAAAGATCAAACGAACTCTTTCAAGGGTTGTTCGACCAGATCTGCATCTGGTTTCTCTCGTTGCTACAACATATCGATACCACTGATTTGCACTGTTGCTGGTGTTTCTGACCTCCAACAGCCTTGCCTGCTCCTCGCCAGACCTCCGACAGCATTGCCTGACCTTTGCCGGACTTCCGACAACTTTACCCAGCCTCGTCGGACCTCGCCAAACCCTCATCGGACCTCTCTTATCTTCATTGGGTCTTGGTTGGTCAGTTTTTGGTGAGTTCAAGAACTGGGTCAGCCTTTTATTTTTGCAGCAGCAATCATTGGTTCTGGTATAGTATATTCAAGTTTTTTTTTTTGTGGCCCAATATGTGCTAGTGTATTGTTTGATATCTTATATAGCTTCGTTGGACAATTTTTTCTACATCGGTTGTGTTCAGAGTTGGTTGAGTGTGGGTTTACAATCACTAGTTTGACTGTGTTGATTGGTATCACTTTATTGGGGTTGTTATTTGTCCGTTGAAATATCGGAGGATAAACAAAAAGCTTTCGCTAATGGAAATGATGAGTTGAGTCGTGTAGGAACTATAGATAACTATTCTCTGGATATTTGCTACCTTAAGTTGGATGGTACCAACTATTTGATTTGGTCTTGTACCCTTACTTTGGCTGTTGAGACCATGGATGTCTGAGTTTATTGAGGGCCCTACCTATTGAGGCGGTTGAACTCAAGAAATTTAAATCTCAAAAATTGTTAGTCATGACCTGGTTGTTTAACTCTACGAGAGCTGACATTCGCCATACTTTCCTGCTTCTTGATACTCCACATCAGATTTGGACTACTACAGCCTAAACCTATTCTCAACAAGGTAATGATGTACAGTGTTTTGAGTTGAGGAAAAGACTCCGTATATTGGAACAAAATCATCGATCAATCACTGTGTACTTTGCTGACTTGAGTTGAGCATGACAGAAATTTGATTATTATCAGGGGTTTCAGGCTGTTTGTGCTGTTAATGTTGCTAATTGGTTGAAGAGGATAGAGAAAGAGCGTGGGGCACCTGACCCTAGGTGCCCCAAGGTGGGTCTGCCCCTGTCCACCCATATAATTTTACCCACCTATATCAATTACTACCCAAACCAAATATTAGGTAATCCCCATCCTTAAATAATTTCTGTAAAGACCCGATATTTTTAAAAAAATAATAATAAAATAATAATAATTATTATCGAAACAAAAATAATTATTTTGCTCGAAAAAAAAAATTATTTATGTCGTCACACCAAATTTTTTTTCTTTTTCGTAATTGATTGTGCGTGCACGTGCCCAACGAATTAATTCTTTAAATTGTGTGCGTATGCGTACACTAGATTATTTCACCCAAACCTATACTCTACCATCACCTCACATCTCCCGCTCCTTTCTTCTTTTCAGCCGAAAATCTCACCTTCTCCCCCTGCAAAGAAATCAGAAACCCACTCCCCCACCATACCTCCTATCCCATCCAATCACTCCAACACTCCAAAAATAAAATAAAATCCAACACCCATCTTATAAACCCCATTTTCTCCTCCTGTTTCCAGTTCCTTCGGCAGAGAGAGAGAGAGATAGCAGTGAGAGAGTGAGAGATAGGAATATCTCCTGCCTTCATTTCCTTTTCTTCTTCCCACCACCACCAGCTATATACTACCATAACCATCCCCTCCTTTTTCCTCCTCTCAGCAATACCGCCCAGCTCACACCGCCATCACCAAAATCCCAGCTGCTGTGGCTCCATCATCACCACAGCTGTAGCCCGTCATCACCGAGCTCCGCCGCCGCCGATTCGCCACTGAAACCTCTCCGTAAATTGTTTCGCCGGACGCGAGGTAGTTCGGAACTCGCCTCCCTAAATATATATATACATATACTTTGTTCTATATTGATTTTAGCGCTCGATGTGATTGTATTTGGACCCGATGTCGCCGGTCGAGTCCGGGCCAAGAGAAAAACCTCACTGTTTCGTACGAAATATATATGAAGGAAACCACTGTCTTGTTTTTTTTTCTTTTCTTTTCGAAACATTGCAGTACTGGATTTGAAACTTTAGGTAAATTAATCATGATTTAACCCATCGTATTTGAATAACTTATAAGTAACCCCTAGCGAATAAGAAAAATGTATTAAAAGCCCTTAAGTTCAATGATTTCGTTTCAATGTTAGTTTACTCGCATCATTAATTTGTTCGCAAGATAAATTCTATGGCACGATTAAATTATATCACATGCTTATGTGTTGTTAGCATGTTAGTATTTTTAGTTGAAATGTTAAATTGTGTGAAATGTTGTTGTATTGATAGAATGGACAAATAGGTTCCCGGGATTGGTTGTGATGTGAGGATTTAACTTACTAGACGTGAAAATAGGATTAATGGAAAAGAAAATAAAGTGAGAGGCTGAGATTTGGATTCCGGGCTTGGAACCCCGTGGTGATGTATTGATTGGTGGTGAACTTGAGAATTATTGGTTTACGAAACCCTGGGTACGACATGGTGATGGTCGACTCTCGGATATTGGGACGGGTCATAAGGGAGGTATTGTGCTTGTGTCACAACCCGGGCTCGAATGTGCTCGCGTGCGCATCCGGTGAAGTTTTATCCGAACTTATGGTCACGGATGGGTTACCGGGTATATAACTTAGGTATCTTTCATCCGGATCTGGAAAAGGGGAGTCGGACCACACCAGTGTTTGTGCCAGAGGTTATGGGTAGGAACGGATCTGTGGATAAGATCCGAGATTTCACATAGGTTAAAGGCTAGTAACGAAAGAAAAGTTGATTGTTCTCTTTTTATTTTATTTCTAATACATGTTAATTATAATCATATTGCTTGTAAGTTATGGGTTCGGGTGGGTTTTGGCTACTGAGCGTCATCGCTCACGGTACTATATTGCCCTGGTAACTCGAATGCCAGGTACTGAAGACGAAGCAGGAGTGCCGATCGAGCAGGCTGGATTCGACGCTGCTACAGACGAAGGCGAGGAACCTTGGTTACCGTACGCTTAGATGCTCTGACAGATATTTGGTCTTTGATTTTGAAAGCTTAAATGATTAAATTTGGGTGTGATAACTCGACTCGTTTGAAAACTTTAAACGTAATTCGATATGGTTGTAATATTATGACATATGCTTTTGGAACCCCTGACGCCTTAAATCGGAATTATCTTTTGAGAAATTGGTCTTTTAACATTTATTTAATGTCTCCGAAATTCGGGGCGTTACAATTTCCCTTATAACATATTCACCTTATTCGTTCGACAAATTAGGAGTGTTCAAGAAAATCGCCTAAACCGTAAAATCGGTCCAATCCGGACCGAACCGTCTTATTTGGTTCGATTTTGCGGTTCTACAATCAAGTTATGATTTTCAAAAAAAAAAGAACCGTTAATTTTGGTTCGGTTACTGGTTCACAGTTAATGAACCGTGGTTAGAACCGAACCGGACCGTTTAAAACTAAGATTAATATAGATATACATATGTGTGTGTAATTAAATATGTATTTGAATTTGGTAGCATAATCTTTTTCTTGCTAAACTTAATTTATTTAGAGATGAAATTTCATTTATTAGGAAATATTTTATTTTATTTCTTCATTTCCTATTCCAGCAGATTATCTTCCTATTCCTTTAATTTTATGAGTTCATATTTTGTGAATAAGTGTTTGGATGCTTATTGGATAGAATCGGAACTGAATCAAAATCGCACCGGTCTTGCGGTTTGGTTTTGGTTGGGTTCCATGCATATATTGGTTAGTTCTGGTTTCCAATTTTCTAGAACCATTTAAAATGGTCTAGTTACTGATTTTCTAGAAAATCGGACCAATCAGGACCGTGTACACTCCTACGACGACTTGGGCAATAAGGGAAATAAAGAAAGACAAGCTATCCCTAGGGAAAATGACAGTCAATGACGTATTTTGATAATTAATACCCGCCAAAAATATATTAAAAATATTTGTTAATGCTGAAAATGTCATTGACGAGTATTAATTATCAAAACATGTTCTGAGCCATTATTTTCCCTAATCCTATAGCAGCCAATGCCCCGGGCATCTTCAATTAGGAAATGGCGAAAACTGACGGGGAGTTTCCTCTTTTAATAAACTTAGGCTCCATTCCGTTAAGGGAGATAAGGAAAAGTAAGTACTTATTTTGTAAATTAAACGTGATATATTATGAGAGAATGACTTGTCTCATACAACGAAAAACCTTAGCGGAACATGGCCGTGCAATTCTTTTAGCAATTTTTTTTCGAACTTGGTAGTTTGCTTACTTTTAGAGGAACTAATGATTTACAATCATTCAGAATAAATAAATACAAACTCATAAAATGTGAATTTCATAAATAAATAATCTTTTCGAAGAACGCTTATTGAGTAAATAATTTAAACCAATAAGTGGAGTAATAAAGTAGGAGTGAAAGGGTAACAAGCCCAAGTTGGATTGAAATTGGGACCCCGTTTCGTTTAATTTTTACAGTAATACTTTTTGGATGTTTTATCCTTATTTAATAAAATTCGCGTTCGTTAGTTTTGTGCCAATTTTTTGTGAATTACTATTGATTTGTCTCAATAAGAAGAATCGGAAAAGTGTGTGTATATATATATATATATATATATATTTACTTTTATCCAAATATTTTTAGAAATATCCAATTTTAGGCCAAAAAACCAGCCTATTCATTTGAATAAGGACAAAATCGAAATTGAAAAAAAAATGAAGCGCAAAAATAAAAAATTCAAAAAACATTAAAATAAAAACAAAATAAAAAAAAGTCAAATTTTTTTTTTTTTAAAAGGTCTTTGGGAAGCAACACGTGAGCCACAAGAGTTATCGAAACGGAATGCCCTCACTTCCTTTTTCATTTGAGTAAATTACAGTAAACCCCCCTCAACTAATCCGAATTTTCACTTAACCCCCTCCGACTACAAAACCCAACAGTGTGCACCCTCTAACTATCCAGAATTGACATTTAACACCCTTTTGTTAGGTCTCTGTAGGAAAAATGCACCGACGGCCGTCTTCGGCCACCGGGCGACCGATCCGAGCCGTCCAAAAATTTAAAAAAAAAAAACCGAGTGGGCTCAAGCGGGAATCAACGGCATCCGACGTGCGTAGGTGCTCGATCCAAACATCCCAAGAATTTAAATGGGGTGTTTAGATCGTGCACCTACGCACGTCAGATGCCATTGATTCCCGCATTAGCCCACTCGGTTTTTTTTTTTTAAATTTTTGGACGGCTCGGATCGGCCGCCCGGTGGCCGGAGACGGCCGTCGGTGCATTTTTCCTACGGAGACCTAACAAAAGGGTGTTAAGTGTCAATTCTGGATAGTTAGAGGGTACACACTGTTGAATTTTGTAGTCGGAGGGGGTTAAGTGAAAATTTGGATTAGTTGAGGGGGGTTTACTGTAATTTACTCTTTTCATATTTCTACTAGTATTCATTTTTAATCAAACCTCACACTTTCCAATCCCCAAGAAAAAGCACAATCCGCGAACGCAAACCACAACGACCTGCCCACCGTCGATCCAACCCTTATCAACGACTCCGAACTACTCAAACCCCTCGACGCGGATCACCATCCTCACCCGTCCATTACCCCCTTCAATCCAACCGTCCACATTCTTCCCCACCCATTGCCGGCTCCCACACCACCCCCGTATAAATACCCAACACCCAATCAAACTTCCCTACCACTCTCTTCGTTTACTACACCTTCTCTCTCTCTCTCTCTGTATAAAGATGTCGGGTCGAGGCAAGGGCGGCAAGGGCCTGGGCAAGGGCGGGGCGAAGCGTCACAGGAAGGTCCTTCGCGACAACATCCAGGGCATCACGAAGCCGGCGATCCGGCGCCTGGCCCGGAGGGGCGGGGTCAAGAGGATCAGCGGGCTCATCTACGAAGAGACCCGCGGCGTGCTCAAGATCTTCCTTGAGAACGTCATCCGCGATGCCGTGACCTACACCGAGCACGCCAGGAGGAAGACGGTGACGGCCATGGACGTGGTTTACGCCCTGAAGAGGCAAGGCAGGACCTTGTACGGGTTTGGGGGTTAAATTGGGGGGGTGGGGGGGTCGGGCGGTTGTTAGGGTTTAGGTGGAAGACATTGTTGGGGCTGTAAAATGGGGGTGGTCGGATCAGTTTGTTAGGGTTTAAAGTGTTTTCTGAAATGTTTAGCTTAGTGATAAGAACATTTGTTTTGGATGGGAAAATCTGCTTGTTTTTCAATGGAATTACTTCAACTGTTTTCAATTATGAGCAATTCTTTGCCTAATTATTGTTGTTGTTATAGTTTTCTAGTCTTTCTGTTTCTGTTCCTATGGGGTCCGTGTGAGTAAAATTTTGATTTAAAGCTTGATGAAACTCTGTGCAATCCATGCCCATGCGAAAACTACATCAAAATTGAGTTGAAACATGACGATTGGGGATTTTTGGTGTTGTTGAAATTGTGTGTATGGTTGGATTAAGTGATTTCAGTCAAGTTATGTTATTAATTGCCTTTTGTGACAAAAAAAAAACCCAGAAATACAGGAAAGAAATGCTTAAAGGTTTGTATATTGGCGTAACATTGGCATAGATTACTTCTGGTGATCATGCCAACTTGAACCTTGTGAGTTTGTGACTGTACCAATGTACCAAGCAATCGCGGATCAAAATAAAAAAAAAAATTGTACCAAGCAATGAGCAACTGGTCAATGCATTAACTAGTTCAAAGCCCAAGCACTCTTCCAGGCCATAATGATCTATTTCTGAGCCCAATCGAGCCTCAGCCCAAAACCTAAAACCAAGTCTCCACACGAGTTGGATTGTTTATGTTTTTGTCTTGGGCACCATGATGCGGTACTAAATAGTAACATCTTTTTTCGAAAAACAAGCAAAAGTTAGTCCCTTGATGAGTGCTATTCAATAATTGGGCTACTTGCCCCAGAACCTGGTTCTGTAGCTGCACTTTGGGGAAGTAATGTTGTTTGTTCAATTCAACAAGATCACAGGATGGGTTCTAGACATTGCATGCGGACGCCGACGACTTCCTTGCCTCGACAATAAGTTTTGTTGATGTCCAGTTTGGTGACCGCCGAGACTTAGGGGCTTGCTAAGGTCTCAGGTTTGAAACTTCTTAGATGCTATCAGTACATTTGGGGTTAGTTCATTCGCAACATTTTTCTTTGGCTTTAATTGGACCTGCAAGTGAGCGGTAAGATTGATCTTTCAAGATTAATCGAGATACGTGTAAACTGGTCTGGACATCCGAGTTAAAAAGAAATTAAAAAGATTATTGTAAATACGCACAAACGTACATTGTTTTGATACTTCTTAGTTATGCACGGGCGGAGCCATAATTTTTTTTCCGTGGAGTTAAAAATAGGGTTATGTGCGATTCACTTTTTCTATTTGCTAATCGAAACAAATAATTAAATTAACAAGTTAATTAAAAAGTCAATATATATTAATAAATCTAGCTTTGCTTTACGATTGACCCCGACTTTTCGTACTTCGAATAACTTTCAAAACCATGCATGATAGCTCAATTTGTAATTCTCTTAAGAATATCTTTCTCTATATTACTATGAATCTATTAAATAAACAGCATTTTATGAAACAAGTATTTCTACAACAATGCCATGAACTAGCCCGCACTAGATTAATCACATATACTTCCCAAAACAACAAATGAGGCTGTGTTTGGATTTGAATTTTTTTTTGAAAAATAGTAAGAGTAATAAGTGGATAGAGATATAGAGAGAAATGTTGGAAGTAGGGAGAATCTAGAGAGAATTTTAAAAAAAATATTTTTTGAAAATCAAAGAGAACAAGGCAGTGATTAAAGTATTTTCCAAGTCCATCACCAAATGCCTACAAAAAACATCAACATTCAAATCTTTCCGTAGATTTAAGTAAAAATTGGGAAAATACGTACCTACAGTTTCAATTGGTAATTGATTTTGGCAATTCACTTTTTGAAAAATACACTTTAATATTTGTCTTTTAGTTCTCAAAATGCATGTAACACGGACACTAAAAGACAAATATTAGAGTGTGGTTATCAAAAAGTGAAGTTCCGAAATCATTGCCCTTTCAATTTCGCCATGAAGAGTTTGGGTTTCCATTACAAAACCCCTCTTCCTTTGTTCCAATTTTTCGATAATTTTCCTTCAAAGTCTCCACCATTTGCGAAATTTTAACTTTTGAGTATGTGAATTCTGAAAAAGAAGAAGGAGGAGGAGGAGGTTAAACCAAAAAATGCTATGGGCCCATGAGAGAGAGAGATGTGTGTGTCACCGCATCCTAATGGGACCACCATACCCCAGTTGTTCCTTAATCCCTCCGCCCCGGTAGTTATGGTGATGGCCGATGGATGTGAACAAATATAATTATGATCACCACCTGCCTTTGTTCTTGGTGGACAAAAACGAACTTGAATTCCTTAAGACACTGTCCGTTTCACTTTCTCAAATAAATACTTAAAAAATAAGGATCTATTTTCAAGTTTAAAAATAATGAATTTACAAAAATAAATTTTCATTTTTTTTGCAGAGATCTCCCGTCGGATCGTCAGACCCGACGGGATCTATTGTATCAAATTTTCATTAATGACATTGTTGACACTTTCATAGTTTTATTAATGTAGAGGAAAGTTGGTACCACAATATTAATAGCCGCAAAAGCACACCACATGCCGCAAAAGCACACCACATGAAAAAAATAGAGGAAATTGGATCCCCTCTAATCCCTCGACAATCATGTTGAATCTATTTGTGAGCTTTTTTGAGAATTCTTTAATGAGGGATGGTGCTGCCCCTCAAAAGGACAACACCATGCTTCGGTTTCACTTTGATTGATCCGAAACGTTTACGTCGTAGAGCTCGTCGTGTATATCAAGTATGCAGAAATTAGCTCGATCAAATATCATGAAATGCCTAGTCGGAATACCTTTATCTTGAAAAGAATGGATCTGAAACTCTAGATCAAATCCACTAGAACCCATTAATTATTACTAAGTTATATGTGTTTCAATCAGACACATAATAATATTCGATTGAGCTAATTTTTTGCATAGTTGTTTTATGCGACGAGCTCTACGAAGTGAACGTTTTCGATAAATCAAAGTGAGACTAGAGTGGGCCCCACTCAACGTGGCAGCACGGTGCTGCCCTTTTGAGGGCGCAACATCAACCCTCATTAAACAATTCTCAAAAAAGCTCACAAATAAAAGATTAGATCGAATGCCTACACATATCGGATTCAGTCGATTTTACATGGCCCACTCGATTTTTTCTTAAAATTATTGAACGCCTCGGATCATCCGTGCGTGGTCAAGAGTGGGCCCCGTGACCGTCGGTTCTCATAGTCGGTTGCTCCCGTCAATTTTCGTAGTAAAATTGCTAGTTTTCGGTGCTATTTCCAGGGGCGGACCGAGTAAGGGGCACGTGGGGTCCTGTGCCCCCACTTATTAATTTTTTCAACTTTCTACGTACAAAATTTTTCGGATTCACCTCAAGTCCCATGTAAATGATTGCAATCGCTCATTTTTAGAGGATAATGTTACCTGAAAAATATCAGCTTAATCGGATACCGCTAAGTGCTTGATGCATTCGTTCAACTTTTAATACAGAAATTAGGACTCCAAATTCTGAATCAAAATATAAACAAATAATCAAGCACTTATTGGTATTCGTTAGAATTGATTTTTACAAGGAAAGCTAAGAATTTATTCTTTACAAAATGAATATCTCGGATCATTTGTGTGAGACTCTTAATCCTCAAAATTTGTATGTGTAGAGTTATTAATAGGAAAATAGATGATGAACAGTGATAGATTTTTTTTGAACACATAGAGTCGAGGTGCACAAATTTGCCCAAGTAACTAGTCAATAAAAAATATATGTGTGTATATATATATACACACACTTTAAGCATTGTTAGCTTATCACAAATGCTAATATTATTTTGGTGTGATTATGTTTTGTTTTGGTTTTTTTTTTTTGTGACAAAAGTGAGAAGTTATATTGATATAAGTCTAACGGCATTTACAATACAGAATTCATTACAAATATCTTGGATAAAGCCAAACTAATCGTCTAACTGATAAAACAAGAAAAGTACAAGGCAGTTGACGTCTTTCACCTCAACCCAGGTATGACCTGGTGCACGTTCGGATGAAATTTCATATTTTCTAGCAGTCTCAAAAAGTGATAAAGTGCTAGCCAAGAAAAAAGACAACAAATACTTAAACGATCAGATCGACGAATTCCAACCAAGTATGAACGTGCCAATGAACTCCCAAAACTACAAATCTGACAAGCCATCATGAGTTGCTCCCGCAAAGACATCATACGGGGGTAGTAGAGAACTGTTAACACAGATGCCGTGGTGAAACAATATAATCTAAAAGAATGTAATATTCGCCCAAAGACGAGACTAAAACTTTCACATAAAGGAGAGACAAAACTCTTATAGATCAAATGACAAGTCATTAATCTGAAGAGATACGAGAAAAAACTAAGGACTAGGAAATAGAAAGGGAAATTGAGAACTAATATCATGGCCTTCCCCTCCCGTTGCCTTATTAGGGTTGTGAAACCCTAAGAGGAAGGGATGGCTAGAGTTTCACATAAAGAGAAGAGCCCACTATGTTAAATTCTAGGGTCCGCCAGTGTACTATTTCGGTAAGGTGAAACCAATGCGATGTGGAGAGGTTCGGTAGTCCTCTTAAATAGAAAACTGTTTGTACTTCGTAAGAAAAAATAATTCCTTTTACAACCACAGAATTGAATGCTGAAGTTTTATTGAGTATACGCTTTATTGCAGAAGATACTTTCAGTGGTTGTTGGAAAAATATTATGGATTATGCTAGCCCCACTTTTTTTTTTTTAATAAATACAGAAATAAGTCATAAAAATTGTCTTTTTCGTCTTTATTAAAAAAATTGGATTAATTTTTTAAATTTTCAATTCTTTTCACTGAGACAAATCAATAATAATTCATCCACGCAAATGTTGTGTGGAGCCCGTCACACTTACGTCCATAGAGTATAAAATGCAGTGTCAAAATAAGGTGCCAATCAGTAACATTGCTTTGGCAGTCTGGCTAAATGTAGCCATATGCGTGGTTGTATATACCAAGAAGTTATCTTCTAAAAGGGGAAAAAAAAATCATACTTGCGTCCATAGAGTATAAAATGCAATGTCAAAATAAGGTGCCAATCAGTAACATTGCTTTGGCAGTTTGGCTAAATGTAGCCATATGCGTGGTTGTATATACCAAGAAGTTATCTTCTAAAAGG
>BPLS01031267.1:5204-22567 GCA_019656275.1 Rhododendron kiyosumense
CGACCTGAGAATTACTTAGAAATACATTTGGGATTAAGCTAATGGGAAATATGATGGGCTATTGTTAGGTTTTTAATTTGTTGGAAATTCAGTCTTCAAAATGATGAATGTGATAGCATCGTCTCTTCAGAATCTGGAACGATAGAGATATTTAGGGAAATATTCATTGTTTCTTCAAAATGATGAATGTGATGGCATCATTTCTTCAAAACTAAGGAGACTTTTGAATTCTAGGGCTCCTTTGCTGGTTACCGTTTGGGAAATATTTTGGATTCTTCTTGATGTCTTTGGATTCGAGGAGCAGCTTTGGCATGTGATCTTTTTTTTTTTAAATCCATAGAAGACATTTGTGCATGTGATCCATGAGAAATTATTCAGTGCCGGGCGGGCACCAGACAGCTCGTGCCGAGCAAGCATCTTGGCCGTCCAAATGTGTTTTGAACGGCTCAAATCTGTTTGGGCTTTAGGATGTGTTTTGGTAATTTTACACTTAAAAATTATGCAAATAAATCCGGGCCGTCCAAAACACGTTTAGAAACAGGCTTTCCATAATAAAGAAAAATTGACCAACGAAGGTTTAATTTTCATGCCCTTGTCGTGCTTTTTTTGTGGTCGTGCTTTTTCCGTGCTGGTCCTTTTTCTGTGCATATTTGGTGATAATCGACTTTAAATATCCTAATTCAGAAAACCATGATTTGGGACAACAATATTCGTTTAGGATTGCGTTCAATAAAAATCAATGATTTAAGAGTAGCACCATGGTTAGGGACAAATGAGAGAGAGCGAGACATTTGCGCACCATGGTTAGGAGCATCTTTGGCATGTGATCCGCAAAAGACATTTGCGCATGTGATCAACGAGAAATTCTTCAGTGCCGAGCGGGCACCGGACAGCTGGTGCCGAGCAAGTATCTTGGCCGTCCAAACGTGTTTTGAACGGTCCAGATCTGTTTGGGCTTTTTGAGGTGTTTTGGTAATTTTACACTTAAAAATTACCAAAATAAATCTGGCCTTCCAAAACACGTTTGGATGGCCGAGATGATGCTCGGCACCAATTGTCCCTTGCCCACCCGGCACTGAAGAATTTCTCGTTATGGACAGTGAGTTTTCTGTAACAATGTGTTGAATATTTGTAACGACCCGCTCCCGGAGGATTAGGTTAACCAGTCCAAAACTACTCGATAAACCAAAGTTTTCTCCATTAATACAAAACAAGATCAACAAAGTATATTACAACCAGTTTCTAAAACAAAATATACAGTTTAGAGCTTTACAAGATGTATTATGCGTCTATAAGTCCAGATGTTACAAGCTTTTCCCCAAAAATATATCACAATATGCACAAGGTCTATAAGGACTCCAAGTCAACTCTCATCTCAACTCCTAAAGCCTGTTAGACCAGTAGTGGACCAAAACTCTACGTCATTCACCTGAAATAGTTAGTGAGTGTTACTACTCCATTCAAGCGGAAAGCATATAAACAGTATACAAGCGCAAACATGGATCAAGTGATACTTCCAATCATAGATAGCAAGAAACATACAACTTTTCACAAAACCATGAGTAAGCAACAATTTTTCAAGAAGCCATAGGATTGCTTTCCTCGCAATCAGGAGTTATGACGGTACCGTGACCCTGTAACCAGGGTAGCTTCAACAATTTATACCCTGTTTGTGTACAGCAAACAGACAATTTATACCCTTCTTGTGTACATCAAGAAGAAGACAATTCCAACCAACAATACAGCTATGGCATGCTCTTGAATTAAAATCATGTTTCAAGTAACTTGATCCATATCCACAACCGTCAAAAATTCCAAACATTCGCAGAAAGTATAAATTTATTTTTTGCAAGCCAACTTCAATGAAGTAGCACACTCACCTTAGAGTTCCAAAAGACAAAAGCGAAAGGCCTCCTTCTCAACTTTGAGGTGGAGACTCGTCCCCCGATCCTAGATTATGAATGAGACTACACTTAGAATAATTCATGCTCCAACTTATGTTATAATGCAAGTAAAATGATGGATGATGTGCTTCAATGCTCCTAAGATGATTCAATGAGATTTGATACAGGAATTCCCAAGAATAAGGCTTAGTTCGTGTCTAACATGTACTGTTCTGACCGTATCCGAAACACAATCGTGAATTGAAGAATGAAACTTTAACCATTGAAAAGTTAACTTCTTCCTCTTCGAATCGAGAGGTCATTCATAAAAAACGGAGTTCGGGTAACCTTACTATGGCCTCGCGATTATAACTTAACGTAACATTAAAACTGGTGCAGAGACAGATTTTAAGTAAACTTTAACAGCAAATCTGTTATTGCTCGAGCATAACCACCGCGTACGGGTTATACCGTTGGAAAGCCCTACAAGTCTAGTTTTCAGCAAAGAAGGCGGAATGTGATTTCGAGTCTCGAGCTAGGAGATATGACTGTTTTCCCAACTAGTGTCAGTGCTGACTGCTCAATTCCGAATTTGAGTGATGCTAGGTTAAAAATTCCTATAGAGCTCAATACTTTGAATTAGATCCTAAAATTTTTTCTGTATATAGAAGACTCATAGAGGAACTCTCAAAAAAATTCCCAGAAATTTCAGAACTTCCGAACTATCACAATAAAATTTCCCAAAATCAGACAGACATGAATTTTTCAATTCTGCAGAATTCTTAATCAAGTAATTTCTGTTCTAAACCACTTTAACTACACAAAATCCATTCTCCTAAGACCTAATTAGGCTTTAAACTACATGAATATGCAGGTATATACAAGTTTGATCAAAACCCAAAACATAAATTAGGTATAGGATGGGGATTACCTTCAATTAGATTTTCCCCAAATTTTTTTCACCTTCTCCTTCCTCTTTTCTTCTTCTTCTTCTTCTCTTCTTCTTCTCCCTCTCTCTCTCTCTCTCTCTACGTGATACAAGAAAAACGGTGGAGGGGTGTGGAATTGTGTAGAATACCGTAGAAGGCTTATTAGGGAAGATTTAAGGGAAGTTTTATCCCATGAGGTTGGGTGCATGGTTTCCAAAGGGCCATTACTAGTCCTTACCCTTCATTCCATCTAACAAGACCAATCTCTTTTAATTAACTTAATTAAACCCTCAAATTTAATCCCTCTCTTTTTTTTTTAACTTAACTAAACCCTCAAATTAAATCATGTATCGCTAAACAATTAATGAATGATATGCGAATGATAACACCACTCGTGTAACAAATAGCATGACCTATGCAACATAAATTTAAATGACATATGCGATGCACGTGCATGCTCGGGACGAGTGTTACAATATTTTTTAAAATTATTTGCTTAAGTCTCCTTCTATTACTTCTTTTCATTTAATTTTTTCTTGTGATTTTTACTATTAAAAGTTAAAGGGTTTATTGGGTAAATTAAACTTTGTTGTTATAAATATTTTTATGTTTGGGTCAAACTATTTTACTTTCATACTATTTCTTTTGATTACAATACCTTATATAGACATTAAAATGTCTATAATGATAAATACACCACAGTTCAACTTAGGGATCCTTGACTTTGCTTTCAGTTCGCACCTTCCCTTTTCTGATCAATTTGCGATGATCCGAGCCGTTCAATGTGTTTAGAACGTGATTTTAAAGGTACCCGCGAGAAATCGGTAAAAAAAAATGTCTGAGAATGACTTGATTTGAGCAGTTTTTTATTGAATCGTTTGATAAAAAACAGTTCGGATGAAGCCCTTCCCGGTCATCTTTTTTGCTTAAAATCACTTTCTAATTACATTGAGCCGCTCGGATCATTGAGATTCGATTATTTGGGAAAACGGGGTCATGTTTCGTCACTTATGAAATGAACGAAATATTACGCAATTGCATCTCCTTTTTGTTCTCCAATTTCTTCCCCGTGAATAACCATGATCCAAATGGAGAACTTTATTTCGAAGACTGCGTCTATACCTATTTAACAGTTTTTTGAATAAAGATAAAAATTATTTAAAAAAATTTTTAGGCCAAAACACTTGTTAATAAATCTTAAGGATAATTTTATTTTTTTACTTTTTAGATTACTCTCTTGAAAGTTGAAGACGAACAAATAATTCACCGAAAATTGACGCACATAACAATTGAGAATTTTTTTTTTTGAGTAAAGAAAGAAAAATAATAATCCTTCTAATGTTAAAATTGGTTTGTTAAGCTAAAATACACCAATTTTGTAAGCAAAGAAATGAAGTTAAAATTGGTTATTTCAAATATGGCCGGAAATACTCCATGAATTGGATTGATTAATGTAGCCATTGGCCCATTGGAGTTATGAAATAGGAAATATGAAATACTCCATGAATTGGACTGCTCCTACAGATTTTAATTTAGATATTTTCATCATTGATAAAATAGAGTAAAAGATGAAATTTGCTCTGTGCTCGCACTCTCTATCAACACTCTCTAATCTTGCTTTCACGAAGTTTTGTAGTTTGGGATATCTTTTGAAGCCGTTTTTACACTCATGTTCCCACTCTCACACGTGCATGCGAGTTTTATAACTCGTGACTTAGATCCAAACAAAAAAAAAAAACAGAAAAAGGAATTTACCTAAGGCAATGAAATAAGACACATGCATTTCTCAAAAGAACTTCTCTTTTTTTTTTTTCAAGATAAAAAGGATACGATTTTTTCGTACGAAGGAAACAAAATGAGATAAATGATCGAGTAGCATGTAGTTTCCAAACTAAATCATGTATTTTACTTGACAACATAAATTAAGTATATAAGCCCGTGATTTTAATTTATTGAATGCAAATCCTAAACGAATATTGCGGCAAATCATGGTTTTCTCAAATTAGGATATTTAAGTCGATTATTTACCAAATGCAATACACAAACAGTACCTGTTTAAAGTTAGTCCTACTTCTTACGTATCATCATGTGCTAGCTGCTGCTGTGTGCAGATCCCAAGTGGAGTTCAGGAATGCATTCCAGAGGAAAAATGATTAGTTGGTGTTGTCTCATGGATTGGGGTCATATACATATTCTTAATAGTGTCAATTATTAACTACTTAACCAATGAGAAACTTAGAGTAATTAACATGGTAACAAGTAACTCTTCCCCCCATGGGCCGGGTGAGCTGACCCCACTCTTCCACATGTGGCGTCGTCGGCCTTTAAGTAGGGTTCATTTGAGGTTGATCTATCTATTAAATGAACTGAATTTGAGTTCCAATTTTGGGCTTGCTTAATAAGTGAGTTGAGTCTGGCTGATCCCTTGAGAGCCTTAATTTTCATCGGGCCTCCGATCTCAAATTTCATCTCTATGTCGCAGCCTTATCTCCATGCATGAAGAAAATCTTGTTTAATTTGCAGCATAGATCGACTTGTGTACGCATGGTAGAAAATGTACTGTATAATATTTTGATTCCTTCAGATTCGTGAACAAGTTGGCACACGACGACCCAAACTTAAGCCCGGCTCAATGAGCGATATTTTTGTTTAATAATAACATGAGCAGGTCACATGAAATTGGGAAATCTTTAGTTGAACATTAAAAGGTGGTCAAAATATCCGGTTAAAAAAAATAAAAATAAAAAATTGTCTAAACATGCGTCAGAATGGGTAGGAACTTAATCTTTCCGTTTTTCCCTAATCTTATGTTACCATTGCAAGGAACAATTTTACATATAATTCCACAAACAATTTTACATGGGATGGAATCTCAATTAAATGATCAAAAAAAATGTCACTTAATGTTGGAGCTCTGCAAAAACATGAGATATTCCATCCTTTTCATACACCGATTTGTTTTCGTCCAATTTTATAGTTAGCTAGTTGTTTAGTGAGTTTCCATTGATGGACTCTCTCATTTAGTTGAATGGGCTTGAAAATTAGAGACAAAATTATATTTTTTTATAGGCAAAAATAACATTTTATTAAGAAAGGATCTAATAAAAAGTTGGACAAATACACCACATGGGACAATCTCAACCTCACAGGAACAAAGCCTAGTACAACAAAAGGCCTAGAAGTCCAGATAAAATAATATAAGCACAAAACCTCCAAATGGGCCAAAAATACCCAGATCTAAACAATTAATTAAGCCCAATCTAAAGAAAACCCTAAACCTAAAATCACTAATATATGTGCACACCCATCCACCGCCACCCACCGCTGTCCACCAATTCAGACAGGCAATCAGCCACCCAACAACAAATCCCTGCCACCAAGCTACACCACACCACCACTGGTAAACCTCTTGGAAAACAAACGGATCTGTCACCCAACAATGATAAGGGCAGATAACAAACGCCATCCATCAACACCACTACAAGGCCACCCTAGCCATTAGGCAAGCCTCGGAAAACCCAGCAGAAATCCGAAGAGGAAGACAAAAATGGCAACTTAATGGACGAGAAACAGGGAAGACAGAGGGATAACCAGCAGAGCAGATGCACACAAACCAGAAGTACTAAGGGGTCGGAAAAAAAAAGGGAGAAAGAGAGATTAATTGACATAACCGTAACTTAGCCTTCGTAAGACAATACTCAAAGTATTTACCGCTATTTTTTTGATAGTAGTAACTATTTTGTTTTATTAATTATTTTTGTAACGAAAACGACACAATCAACAGAGAAACTCGAAACTTTGGGCTGGTTTTTTGGGTTTTTTTGTTGTCGTTATTTTTTTTGTTATTCAATTTTGTGCCACATTGTTGTAGATTATTGATTTTCTTGATGGGAGAAATCAAAAAGTAAAAATTATGACTGAATTATTTTTCCTTTTTTTTTTTTGAAAATTTCAACGAAAAAACCCTTCTTTTTTTTTTTTTTTTTGTAAAAAGAACAACATTTAACTTTTCCGAATTTTCGTATGGTTTTCAGTTCACAAAATACTTACCAAACAAACCGAGTTTGCAAAAATTTAGACCGCCCATTTTCCCATTTTCCATCCCTAAATTTGTACGCAAGGCATGTACTTTTTTTTTCTCAATGAGCAGTATTTTTGTTTAATAACATGAGTAGGTCGTATGAAATTGGAAAAACTTTATCTGAACATCATAAGCTGACCAGAACATTTTACAAAAAAAAAAAAAAAAAACCTGTATAAACATGCGTGAAAGTGTGTAGAGACTACACCCTGTTCTGCTAAAAACTTTTTATTTTTTTATTTTTTATTTTTATTCAATTTTTTTTCGCATTTATTCGTTTTGCGCCAAATTCTGGGTTTCCAAGTTTATTCACTTGACGCAACGGAATTTATGAGAGACTAGTTAGCATACTAGTCCAAATGAGATAAACAACTCGTCGCAATGAGCAAATCTTGCGTACAAGAAAGAAAGAGAGAATCTTTGCAATGTTATTGATTAAAATTAAAGCTACAAAAACATTACGTTACAACCCCTTATATTGGCCGAAACCCTAGAAATCCTAAAAATAAACTTGAAAAATAAAAAGTCTCAGAATTTGGGGGGTTTTCCTAAAACAGAAAACAGGAAAGAAAAGCAATTAAGACTTTCTCAAAAAGAATCAACTTAAAAGGAATTACGGTCTATGATTTATTAATGAAACAAATCTTTCCTAAACGGCAAAATAACACAATTGAAGGCCTATACGAATGAATTAGGCCGAAAAGCACCATCGATCATCAAATAGGGTTGATGAGTATTGACCAGAGCATGAAAATAAGTTAGTCCATCAAGTTTGGGTCAATTCCGAACTCATCCGAATTTTGCCAAATTGGATAATATGAAATTAAACACTGTTTGGGTTTTCGGGGCTTGGCTCGGTCCAGTTGATCATGGAATTGGGCCTCCACGTGTTCTACATCACATTCTTTTCAAGTTATAAGTGTTTCGATGGGCCACTTACGATATCTGATCGAGTTGATTTTCCGTACATTTGTAATAATTGACGAGCTCTATGCAATGAATGTCTCTGATCGTCGAATTGATGAAGGCAAGGCAGAGCTAGCGATCGAACAGCACGTTGCGCTAGCACCCACACCAAGTTCGAGTCAAAGTGATGTCAACATTTTTTTGGGTAAGTTAAAATGATGTGACATTGAGATAGAACATTTTAATCTCTCTCTCTCCCTTTCTCTTCTCTCTCTCTATTGCCCTCGACTCCCTCCCTCTCTCTCCATTGCCCAAGACGCTCTCTCTCTCTGTCTCCCTCTCTCTCTCCATTGCCCCAGATGTATCAAGAGCTCTGCCGTGGAGAGGGCTTCGACATGAGCCCTAGGTTCACGCGCGAGATCAACATCATCTCCGGGCTGCCGGGCGCGACCAGATCCGAGTGGCCGGATGTGCTCGATGACGAGCTGTGCGTGACCAGGTTCAGCATCACGGGGGAGGAGCGCCGGCTAAGGAACTACACGTCGCTTACAACGATGCACGGTGCACAACTAAGGAACTACCACCGGTGTAGCACAATGTTGGTAGTTCTCCTTGCTTTTTTCCTTTCTTTGACTCAATGCAGAGTCCGCTCACTCTCCTCACTAGCAGACACCACCACCCACTCTCTCCTCACCACAGCCCTTGTTGCCGCCTGTTTCGGACGTGCCGGAGACAACCGCTTGTTTCGGACGTGCCGGAGACAACCGCTTGTTCTCCACCACCCCCGCCCATTCCTCAGTGCTGCTGTTGTGCACTTGTTGCTCCGCCGCCGTTGGGGGACTCACCTTCCATGCTAGAGCGCGTGTTCGTGAGTACCTTCGGTCGGATTTGCACCGGGGTGATCATCTGTGGGGTGATCTACATCCTATATTTGGCTTTTTGCCGACGTCGGCATGATTCACCTCCTCGCCATTTCCGACGTTCCAGAGGCTTGATGTCCCACCCTCACTCTGTGTCCAGCTCCAAAGCCCCGGCATTGGACCAATCGCCTCCGCCCCACCACCGCATTATTTCTTCAAAATTGGTACTGATCCTGGCTTGGGAGATTTCATCCCCGACGCCACCTTTCGCTTTGGGTTTTGATTAGGTAATGAAACACTTGTTCATGTTAACAATGAACTTAATTAATTTGTAGTTTCTTAATTTGATTTTGGGTTTTCTTTTTTCTCTTTCTTTTGGTGCAGGAGTTGGTCTTGGTAGTGAGAAGGAGATAGGGAAAGAGATGCATGTAGGAGCCGTTGGCCATGGTCGATCGTCTGGTTAATTTGGGAGATTTCTATTTTATGTCGTTAATACATGCATAGAAGTAGATTACTAAAGCGTTTGTAATGAAGATCGTAACTGTCCTATATATTTGGAAAGGAAGTTTATCTACTGCTCTCTGTTTTTTGTTTTTTTTGGAATGGAATTGGTTCTCTAATGAGAACAATTAGAAGGCATTATAGTTATGTTGTCGTATTTTTGTTAGCTTAACACATAGCAATGTGCTTTGCACGATTGGTCATGCCCGTTGATTCAAATATGTGAATAAGTTTGTGAATATTTTCATATAGAATGCAGGCAACTTGACACAATATGGGGTGTTGAAACTCCCTTTCCTTTCTTTTTTTATCGAGAAAAATAAAGAATTTATTAATCAAATGTAAGCAATACAAAGAAAGAACGAGACCAAAACGCATCACAACGAGGTTGACACCCAAATTCCCTACAATCATATACAACTTGAGGCCTTGAGGCTACATAGTTGACAAGAAGTCAACCAAAAAACCAAAGGAATGAACTAACAGAATAGAGCAACACAATAGATTCCTCATCCCCGAAAGGGTGGCTGAATACATAGTAGTCCAAACCACCAAATAGATGAAACAAACAACCATAGAAATTCAGAACCCAAGATGCTAATAAGAGCTGGTTGGAATTTCATGGTAAGATCACCACTCCTGAAAACAGCAGTGCAGCTTAAGGAGCTGGAATTTTCCCCAATTTTTTACCAGTAACAGTAGCAATAGTGGAGTTCAATCCAAGATTTGATTAGTTCCAATAGACACAAAGTCATTGGAGGTACCTTCATTTTGAATCCCAAAAAAGTTGATTGATTGACCATAGTAGCAGCGAAAGGAGATCTGATTGACATCATATTGTAGTAGCAATAGCAACCAAAAAGACCAACGTCCCGAATTTGATTGATTTTCAGCATACAAAGTAAAGGGAATCATCTTCATATTCATTCCCAATTGATTGGTTCTAGCATAGGCGGCATCTTCAAGCCACCGAATGAAGCATGAAAGGCAGGCAAGCAACATCATATGCATCATAGGAGGGATTAGGAGAGGATCCTCCGAGGAGGAAGCATCAAAACAAATTCAAGGCTAACAGCTTCGGACATGCAACACGTTCCAATAAGCTAAAGCATGCTTCGAATAGATAACTTTGCACCAAAGAGGTACCAGATAGGGCGCCGTAGAGGTAGCACAACAAAACTGGGATTTTGGGGCTGTTGAAAATGCCTTGAAATGTTACTCTCTTTTTCTTTTTTTTTTTGATCCACCCCTAAAATGCTACTTGATGGGGCATTTTAACTATTGGGGCAGTATAATGAACAACCGCTTGTATCAATACCGCAATAGCTTTACATGCACTTCTAGGAGCCTCAAGATATACTGGATGGGGTACACTAAACTGCCACACAAGGCGCGCTATCTATTGAGGCACTTTACAGAGCAGCAATAGGTGGTTTTACATGAAGACCTTAACCATGGTTAATAATTTGTCGAGACATTTTTAAGTGCCTCAATGGCTTAATTAATGAGACTTCTATAACTGCCGCAAAAACTTAACTAATTAGGCACTTCTAACTGTCCCAAAAGATCTTTTCCATTTAAAAAAAAATACGCGCTATATGAATATTCAGTGCCATACAACTCAACAAGCATGCAAAATTAAGAATTGAACATATAGACTTGCAATTATCCTTGCTATAAGGAATTGTCAAATACAATATCTTGAAAATTGAACAACCTCACAACCGAAGTTAAGAAAATAACCAATCAACCATTTAGAAGTGATTCAAACTATTGTCTTGTCATTGAAACAAAGAAAGTAACAACCTTTTGAAAGAACTGATGACAAAATCCTCTCCACAATCACCATCTCAATCCTCCAATATCTGATTGACCAAACAAGAATAAACCGTAAGCCACTCTACTTATACAGAAATAAAGCCACAAGGATTTCTGAACTGTTATTATCAAAAGTTCAAATAGAAGTTAATAAAAACAAATAAAACATACCATATACAAATTCTTTAAGTCAAACATCATTCGGCAAGTATCACATTATAACTTCATAAGACATGGTCCCTAATCTATATATGTCACCAATGTCAGGAACCCCTCTACATACTAGTAATTAGAGAACTAAAGGGTCCAGTTTAATCAGAAAAATCATTTTTCTAATTAGAATTGAAATAGGCTATCCACAATAAAGACAAATTGACCAACGAAGTTTAATTTTCGTGCCCTAGTCGTGCCTTTTTCGTGCTTTTTCCGTGCTTTTTTCGTGCCGGTACTTTTTCCGTGGATTTGGTGAGAATCGACTATAAATATCCTAATTTCATAAAATCATCACTTCTTCTTCTCCTTGAGTTTCCTTCTCTGACTCTCTGTAGAGTCCGCCACCTCATCTCCTCCCCACCCACACTATCCTCACAGCCCTTGTTGCTGCCGGTCCCGAACATGCCGGTGACCGCTTTCCAGCCACCCCCGACCATTCCCCAGTATTGTTGTGTTTTGGCTGCACCGGCCACCGCCTGCATGGAACTCACTACTCACAGTACTCCATGCTACATCAACTGTTCGTGAGTACCTTCGGTCGGATTTGCACTAGGGTGATCTATGTCCTATATTTGGCTTTTTGTCGACGTCGACGTGACCCACCGCTTCGTCGGCCCCCTGGTTCCAGAGGCCCGCGGTCCTCCCCTCACTTCGTGTCCGGCTCCGAGGCCCAAACATCTGACCAGTGGCCTCCGCCGCCGCCTACCCCTTCGATATTGGCACTGATCCAAGTTTCGGAGATTTCAACCCCGACGGATTTGGCTTTGGGTTTTGATCAGGTAATGAATGAACTTAAGTTGTACTTTCTTTGACTTTGTTATTAGCATTATTCATTTCGAGATTATGAATGTTGCTCAGTTTAGAACTCCTTGATCTAAAAGAATTGTTGATCATATCCTAATCTTAGTTTGTTTGTAGGGGTTGATTTGTGATTGCAGTCGATTTATGTTTAACCGGCCTCTTTTAGGAGTTACTTCATAGTCCATAGGATTCCTGCTTTAGTAAATTGTCATCATTTATGTTCACAAGTTCGATATATACTTGAGACGAGATGATCGAGAGAGGAAAGCGCTCCAATTGAACTTGGTAGGACAGTTATGGCTTAAGACTTAAGTCCATACATTCTAGCTAGGTTGGGTAGATTTCCAAATTGATCGAGGGTCTCTAGACTCGCTACGTTGGTTCAATCTCCATCCTGAGCAGAAAACATAAATAAAAATAAAGACTTCATGGTTGTTCTAAGATGGTCCCAGAGTTGTAGACTCTTTATGTACACGAAATTGTAATCCTTTGCATAATTAGCTACCAAGAACCATTTTTCAAACTCACTTTTCCAGCAAACCAAGTCAGGAAAGCGAATTTACTCTCCACATGACCCACTGGATGGAGAGAGAGAGAGAGAAGCAATGATATACATAGAATTTCAAAAATAAATTTGAATCATGGGTTATTCACGGACAACTACCGTAGATCAGGAGATGCAATAGTTAAGAGAGCGGATAGGATAGCTTTGGGTAGCATTGCTGGGGGTAGACCTAAATTGATATTAAATGTTGTGGTGCGCAAAGATATGAGTATGGTAGGTTTGCGTGAACAAATGGCCCTTGACAGAACTCAATGAAGAAAAATGATTTATGTAGCCGATCCCAAGTGATTGAGACATATGAATCGGTTTGGTTTGGTTTTGGTTATTCACGGGGAAGAAATTTGAGAACAAAAAGGAGATGCAATTGCTTAATATTTCGTCCATTTTATAAGTGACGAAACATGACTCTGTTTTCTCTAATAATTGCTCATTGTCATCAAATAAATAGGAAAATAAGCGCACTACCAGTGCTATGCACGAGGACAAAAAATTCTTTTATGTTATTTATATATCATACATTATTTATGATTGATCTTCAATGTGAAAGTTTTGATGGAGAATGTTTAAGCATGAAACGAAATTCGAGTTTAATTCCAAATCGTAATACCACACCCGAAAACAAGGGTAGATTATATAAATCTTCCAACGAAATCGGTGAATCCCTGCTGATGCATCCGCATAATTATTTACTTCATGATAAACATGCTTGGTGTAATCATTGGTTGTTCTTGGAAACCCCGGAATTCTTTTGCAAAAGGCTATTTCAAACTTACGAATGAGTTTTTTCTCTTTTTAATGTCATAAAATGAATTTCTTTTCCAAACCTTAGGATTATGAAAAACGCGAAAGGCAAATAAATTATCCAAATCTTAGACACATAATCCTTCAAAATATTATACGCTTGCACTCTTAATGATCGCTCTGTCCTCGCACTCTCTATCAACACTCTCTAACCTCGCTTTTGCGAAGTTTAGTAATTTGGGATGTATTTTGAAGCCGATTTTACACTCGCGCTCCTACTCTCACACGCTCATGCGAGTTATGTGACTAGACTTAGATCCAAACAAAAAAACAAATGAAAGGAGTAGTACTTATTGAGCTAGGCATAATGAGCAAATCAAACAAATTAAGATAAGGCAACAAATACTTTTCCTCCTGACGGGTTGTTAACATCCAATTATTAATCTTAATCTATTCTATCCCGGAAGATTTGGAGAGGAGATGGGTGCTTAACATCACAAACTCCAAATGGACACAAAATCAAAGATACATTGATTTGGGATAGAGAGAGAAGATTAACTCATCAACGCCATCAAATGTTCAACATTTTCGCCTCCAAAAAAATTCCCCACGAATGTCTTCCTAATAAATTGGCACCTAAAACCTTATCCCGGGGAATTTTTCCGCAATGAAATTAGAACTTTCGCAATCGAAACAGAAATAAAAAATTTCTTGCATAAAATTTTCGGATTTGGCCTATCAAAAAATAAAATTGGCTTTGTTTTTGGAGACAATTGAAATGAATCGTTAGTCATTATTGACAAATGCTCCTGTTTGTTGCCTTCTGTGTTACTATGGATGCCGAAATAAAGGATCCCAGAATCCTGTACTGAGCAAATTCACTACAGGTTGTAATGAGATATCGCAACTATTCAAAAGTGTTTTCAACGGTCAAAATTTAAAACACACTTTCACGTATGGAAGAATATTCTCTTGTGCCTTTGCATCAATATCAAAATTGGTCTCCCAAAATTAGTTGAGATGTGCGTAAACTGACCCGGATACGTTAGTATCATAAGTAAAGAAAAGAAAGTACAAACTCAAGATTCAAAATATCCACGCATGGTATAGAGATGATACACCCTCCTAACACCCCATCTACTGCACGCCTACCGCACACATATTATCCAAAATGTCACATTTTTAATTGATCATATTCTATGAAATATGGTTAAATTACCATCAAAACAGGTATTATAATGATCAGCATTTCATGGTTAAATTACCAAGTCGATTTCAACGTTTCAAGTTTAATTCTTGCAAAGTTTACACACAAATTCGTTTTATGGTAAATGATGTTAATAATTTACCATGAAACATAAGTGCTGTGGGAACAGAGGATAAAAAACAGGGGTGGGAATCAAGAAACCCAATTTCTTCAATGCAATTTGTATTACAAAAATCATACAATTCTTACGATTAAAAGTTGATGATGGGTTTACTGTGCCTGTCGGCGACAATGGAGTTGACGCAACAGTGGGCTGGATGAGTTAGGCGGCGATAATGGTCTCGATTAAGGGAGAGAGGATAGAGAGTGGAGGATTGGTGTGGGTGTTTCCGTTACAGATGAAGATTTTGATCAAATTGGGTCTTCAGTTAACAATTGCAGCCCATGGAAACTGGGACTAAAAATCAGGACCGTAATTATCACGAAAATCATACAATTTTCATGATTGTTTGCATTAAAACAAAGATGACAATGCAAGCGGCAAACCGCATGATCATTGGAATTTCCGGTGAGTAAACCATTTCACAACCATTGTCCTCTTCGCAATTCATAACTCATCCAGACATACTTCGCTTGCCCAGAAAGGAAATCAAATTGTAATTTCACCTAAATCTTACCGCTTTCAACTCTCCTGAAAACTCCATCCCTCATAACAATCCATTAACATAGGAGGGTAAACAACTATTCCCCAGCTCCTTAATAACTGAGTTGAGAGTACGCAAAAACATTCAAAATTGTTGCTCCATGTTTTCATCGATCCTCGGATCAAACAAGAACAAATCGCGAAGACGAGAACAGATCGCAAGAAGAGAAATAGAGCGGCGAGAGGCTGTAGCTTTAGATACGAAGGACTGAATGGGGAATGGATGCGTCGTTCTTCGCCGGAGTTCGCACCAATGAAGGACAGACTCGTCTGGTTTTTCGTTTATTAGGGTTTTAGGAAAATAGAGAGCCCAAATTACAAATGGATAGTGTGTCGGTTACAAATGGAATGTTGATCAAGATCTCTGCGAAAGAATAAAATTGATACGTAAATGATATTTTGCATTCTGATTTGAAATATTAATCTCTTTTAAAAATGATATTTGGGTGTATATCAAGGGTGATCTCTATTGGTTAAGGAATATTTTCCTGTTTATATATAAGATGTTTATTGCCTAGTTAATAAATTTGTAAGGGTTAACTACAAATTACCTCCTTAGACTATCACCCTTTTTCACTTTACTCTCTTCATCTGGAAAATTCTATAACTTGCTCCCTTGGTCTATGACTTAGTACCGCTTAACCCCTTTTGTTACTCTTTCGTCCAGAGTTGAGCGTTGTACTCCGATATGACATGCAAATCTGACTAATTTGTAATGAAAATGTCCCTTTTTGTTTGATAGGATTTCTAAGGTTAGGAGAAAATTAATGTTCCAACTAATTAATGATGATTTTGTTTTTTTGGGAATCAAGTGAAAATAATTTACCAAGCTATCTAAATGACTATGTGCGTGTTTGCGAAAGCTGTGGATATAGATTTGAGATTTTAGTTTTAGATTATGATGCAGATTTTAGATTCTAAATTTTAATAAAAATTGAAAAACCTATTTGCTGTAACTGCAAGATTATCAAAATATCATATTTTTTTTAAAGAATGTTGCAAAATCCCAAACAAAAATGCTAAGAACACATCCAAGTGTACATCAATTTGTACATCTTCTATCATGAGTGATTGTGGGACCCACTAAATAGTATTTTGAGTCCTACGATCACTTATGAGAGAGATGTAAAAAAAAGATGTAAACTTTTATGTGTCCCCTAGCATTAATACTTGAATCCCAAAAACTATCCAAACCAGCTTTGGAATTTTGAGAATTTGTTTACCTTTTCAGGTTACATAGAATTTTTGACAAACAATCTAAACTGATTTTTATAAGCTAGAAAATAAAAATCTGTCAAAATAACTTTGCACAAACACCCAATCTATGACTAATAAAAAAAGAAGAAGAAGAAACACACCCAATATATGGTTGTCAAAAAGGAGAAAACTAGCGTTCACTTTTGTACAGTACATATATGCAGCCAGCAACCAACCTTGGTGATGGTCGATATCTATGTCCAGATTGTCTTCCTATATCTCTAATGGAACCCAGCTAATTGGAACCGATAATTCATCAAGTGCACAGCTTTTTCAACGGCTATTTGAAGCTTCCTGTGAAAAAGGACATTCTATTTTCTTCATCGAGCCCAATGAGATGGGTAAACATGATGCGGTAAGTTACACCCCGTCTCCTCTATGACCAAAAATATATATATACTAAAAACTTAACGCATTTTACCACCGCATTTCCACTAACCAAAAAAAATTTCAACATTTTACCAATTTCATTTCCTCTAACAAAAAAGTTATCAACAAAAACTGTTTTTTTGGTACAGTTGAGACTAACAAACCTATCAACAATTTATTCAATACTGGAAATAACTTGACATTTTTTAACAACTCATTCACTATCGAAAACACCTAACAAATTTTCTACTACAAATAAAAACTTACAAAATTTTCACTACCGGAAACATCTCCTAGCTCTCCCATGCTTATTGACAATGTTCTCAGGTACCTACCCTACTTTATCTGAAATTACAGTGCTCTCCCTAAGGGTTCAATTTTTAAGACCAAATTAGCCCCTTCCGTTAGTTGAGCATCCGTTGACTCACGGAAGTAGCTGAAATCAAAAAATTACGTTAACCAATTACCTATTTTTGCCCTTATAATGTTTATGCAGGCATTGCATTCATTCTTCTAGCCGATTTGAAGA
>BPLS01031275.1:0-22660 GCA_019656275.1 Rhododendron kiyosumense
TTTCTTTCAATTTTTGACCAACAATTAATAAATACTCATAGAACATACTATATATATTCTTGGTTTTTTTTTTTTTGCTGTGGGCCGCACACGTTTTCTGAAGATCGGTGCCAGAAATTTCTTGCATTTTTTACTCCAACCCCAATGTAGATTCATGGGCACCGACTAGTTCAATTTAAATCAATATTCTGACTCTATTTATTTTTTATGAAATATAATCTAGATCAACTTAATTCGCTAAAAATACAATATTCTGACTTTTCTGTATTCTGAATTTTTTAGGTCGTAGGAAACCGTACATTTGGTAGGCTGACCAACCAGCTAGGGGATTTTCGAGAAATTTTTGGTACCAGGTGGGTATCACGTGGTGTCCGAGCAGCCCATCCCGGCCGTTTAAAAGTGTGTTGGACGGCTTAAATTCAAACTTTGTTTCTCTTCTTACCCCATCACTCTCTTTCCTCTTTTTCTTTTCTTTTTCTCTCTTCAAATTTAAGCGGTCCAAAACCCAAATAGATGATCCGGATGCATTGCTTTGGGCACCAGCGGCATCCAGAAATTTATCGGGATTTTCATTGCGCGTTTCATAGGTTAGATGCATAGAATGTGCTTTTCCTTCTTACTAGGTTTATATGTACATAGTAAATCCTTAATTAAGACCAATGTGACCGAAATTATTCTTTTATCAAATGACCGAACGGTTAGGATTTGTGAGTTTCTTTTTATTTGTATATATCGGCGAATGTAGTTGCTCAAATACTTTAGCAATTTCGTGTTTGCGAGATTCTGATATTCGTATTTGAGAAGCTAGATTTCTTGATTGGTTATTGAATTTCCCGAGGAACGATAATCATCCTCTTTGATGTATTCTTATGCTTTTGTTATTAGTGAAAGTTTCCTACCATGTTAAAAAAAAGAAGACCAAATGGTTAATGTGAGAGAGAGAGAGAGAAATGGTTATACTAAGGGATGAGCTCCTCCCTGGTCCATGAAAATGCACCATATACGAAGGTTATGCTTTTCAAGATTATCAAAATACGAAGGTTATGCTTACGATCAGTGCCCGTGAATGCTCAAGATCGAGACTTCAATAACAATCTCGATCTTGAACATTTACGAAAATCCGCCTAGTTTAATTCACTAGTTTGTTGTCGTCAATTTGTACAGCTTGACCTCAATATGCGAAGTATTCATAGTTTAATTTTATTAGTTTTTTGTTGTTTATATGCACCGTGTGTCCATATGCGAAGCTTGGAATCATGCAAAATATTCACGAGAGTTAGGAATACGAACAAAGACTCCACGATTTAATTTGATCGTGAAATTTCATCAGTAACATAGAAAGAAAATTCGAACAAAGAATCCATGATTAGTTAACTAAATTCAGGCTTTCTGATTCTGATCCACCGATTATCTGAGCCCCAAAGGCCCAAATTACTAGCAGATCAGAATTAGAAAGGCTCCCAAAAAAAAAAAAAAGAAGAGAAAATGACGGCTAATGATGTGTTTTGATACTTAATACTTGTCAATGATATATTCAGCATTAATAAATATTTTCAGCATATTCTTGATATTTATTAATTATCAAAACACGTCCTGGGCTGTCATTTTCCAAAAAAAAAAAAAACAACATGAAAATGGGCAATATCCTCCTTCAAAATTTTGGGTTGGGCTTTTTAAACTTAAATTTGGGCTTTATATTGACCAGGTCGAATTTGGGTTTTCATGGCTCCTCTCTTTGCTATTCGGTCTAATTTTTCTTTTGTCTTTTCTTCACAATTTTATAATTAATATGTTCAGACTTTTATCTTCTAATAAAATTGAATTTTGTGTACGGGAGAAATCCAAAAAGCAATTTGAACCACAGCTTAGAAAATGTTTTACTAATGACGGAAAATATTTTGTGTCCTTTCCAATTATTTTTCCATTTGAATTCATTTTCTATTGTTTTTTATTTCCCTCTAAGATGATTCAAATTATGACAGTATTTTTTTTGGAAAAATTTAAAATAACCAATGAAGACAAAAAAAAAAAAGTTTGTAAAATTTTGCAACGTTTTGTTTAGCTTTAAGATTAATAATTGGTCTCAACGAGAGCAATCAGAAAAGTATACAAATGTGGATCAATGTTGAAAAAAGTTCATCTAAACGACACTTTAGAGCATCCATAGTAGAAAAATCAAAACCAAAAGGTTGCTAAGATTATCAATGTTTACTAAAAAAAGTGCTTACACTGGAATAACCAAATTTAACAACCTCTTAACAACTAACCAATTTTTGGCCTAGATTGGAATAATCAAAAATTGTCACATCATCTTTTGATTATCCATTTAAAAGATTGCTAAGGTTAGTAATGTAGATGTCCATAATGGCATAATCAAAACTTGCCACATCACATTTTCAACCTATAAAAATCTAAAAATTGTCATCATATAAAACAATTTTTTTAGGGAAAAAATCCGAAATGGTCCTTGTGGTTTAGTGTTTATGTCAACTTAGTTCCTGCAGTTTGAATTGGCTCGATTTACACGCTGTAGTTTTCATCTTGTTCCAACTTGATTCAATTACTAACTGTCGTTAGACTCTGTTAACCCCAGACATAAATGGCCCATTTTCTATGATTTAAATCGTAATATGCCATTCTCCTCTTTTCCTAACATACCTCTGAACCATTCTCTATTTTTTTTCACGTCTTCCATTCTCCGTTTGTCGCGCCTAGGATTTTACCTTCGACCGAAACGTGTCATTCGCCTTTGGGGGGAAGAAACGAGAGAGATTAGGCCCTGGATAAGTAATCCAATTCCTATGGATTGCGATGTGGTTTTTGAAAATAAAGGAAAAATGAGGAGTTTTGAGTTCTATAAAATGGATTCGGATATTTTTGAAAAATGTTTGAATTTTAGAAAATGAAGTGAGTTTTATTTTAAAAAAGGATCGAGATTTCATAAAGCAGTCTACATATCTCCGGGTAAAGGAGAATCAAGTCAGGTGGTGGTTCGGGCCACAAAAGGGGTTTAGAAAAAAAAAAACTTAGAGTCTCCACCGGGCATGGAGTTTAGGTGTGCCTGGTCACCTCTTGAATATTGGAAGAATAATTCAAGTATTTTAGAAAAAAGGACACGGGCTAGAGAACCCGATTTTTAGAAAAGATTGACTCTATTTTGCTTTTTAGAAAAAAAACTTTAGGTTTGAGGTTAGAGAAGAAAGGATTCAGTAATTCATTAGAAAAGGACCCATTTGTATTTGGGGTCAACGGAGGTTAACGACAATTAGTAATTGGATCAAGTTGGAACAAAATGGAAACTACAGAGTGTAAATCGAACCAATTTAAACTGCAGGAACCAAGTTGATACAAACACTAAACTATAGGGGCCATTTCGGTTTTTTTATTTTTATTTTTAAAAATAGTTTTCAAACTAATAAAAACAAGTTATTAGATATTGAAAACTTTTATTTTGAAAAAAACATTCAGAAAAAGTTTTAAAAAAAATAAGTAGTTTTTGAAAAAAAGGCATTTTTTTAAAAATACAGTTTTACCGTTTTTGCAAAAAAAAAAAAAATCTTTTAAAAATATGTGAGAGAGAGAGAGATGGAAGAGATAGAAAGTTTTTGTGTAATGATGAGTGTACTTGATTAAGAAAATTTGGAGACCACTAAATTTGGTTATTGGTAAAGTGTTGCTAGTTTTGATTATCCAAGGGCCAAAATTTGATGAATTGCTAAGAGTTTGTTAAGTTTGATTATGCCATTGTGATTGAGCACTTTTTTGAAAAAACATTGTTAGCTATCTCTCGTTCAACTCTATGATAAAGAGCAAAATGCTAGTTAGGCGATTTGAATTTTGTGCCAGGGTTTTTTAGGGTTTAGACCAAATATGAAATTTGAAAGTCTTATTTCACAATTAAGATCCCGTTCCGCTTAACTTTTAGCACTTTTGTCTTTAAATTAGTTTTGCGTCAAATTTTTGTGGATTAAAGTAAATATTTTTACTTTTATCTAAATACTTTGAAAATAACCACTTTTCAGAAGAAAAAAAAAAGGTCAAAAATTCAATTATTATTATTGTTTTTTGACTTTTTTTTTGTGTTCTGAAAAGTGATTATTTTTCAAAATATTTGGGTAAAAGTAGAAAAAAAAAAACTTTTTCGATTCGCCTTGACGAGACGAATTGGAAAATCAAAAAAGTGAGGTGCAAAACTAAAAACGCAAAAACAATTCAAATAAAGACAACCCAAAATGAAAAGTCTTAACTGTTCAAAAAAAATAAAGTCTTAAAAGTCCTCGGTGGAACACCACCTGAAATAACCTTTAAATTTCTTTGAGCGACCTTTTAAAAGCAAAAGTTGAGATGGCCGAGTTGGTCTAAGGCGCCAGATTAAGGTTCTGGTCCGAAAGGGCGTGGGTTCAAATCCCACTCTCAACAAATATTTTTCTGTTTTGCCTTTTGGTTTGCGGATTTCTAAAAATGTTCTATGGAAAACCTCATTTCTCCCCATTTTGTTTCCATGAACTAAAGTTACTCTCTCCCTTGCTCGCTCGTGGTTGGAACAGTATTTTTCTTTTCCATTTTTGGGTTTCGAATTTTATTGATACAATTAATTTATAACCACACACAAACTCCTCTCACATAAGGAGTGGGACACACACCCACTATGTCTGTGTAGTGTGTGATGTCTTCCAAGCCTCCGAACCCCAATTCAAATTTTCTCGACTTTTGAGTTAATTTTTTTTTTTTTTGAGAGAGAGAGATTTAAGGGGAAATGTGAAGGTAAGTTTTATTAGATGGCAAATACAAATAAATATCATGCTTTTTAATTCATAACAATAGATATATGTTTCCATGCATAAAATAAAAAGCGCTACTGTGACAGAGCCGGAAAAAAAAATACTACTATTTCTTTTATCAATTAGTGTTGAGCCCTTTCAATATACGGGATTAGAAAAAACACCACTATGATTTATTGTTTGTCTTATGCATCGAACGAGTACAACGCTAGTTAGATATTCCCTCCATTCCATAATGTTTGTCTAATTTGCAAAACGAGGATGTAAAAATAAAATACAATTTTTGCAAGAAAAACTTCAATATTTTTTAACAATTCACTAGATATCCACGAGTTCTTTAAATTTATGAAAAAAAATTCAATTTTTTCTTGAAAAAAATGCATTATTTTTGAGTTCTCATTTCGTGAATTAGACAAACATTTTAGGACGGTGGGAGTAATATGTAAGACTTCTCCTTTCACGGGGTATACAAATTGCAAGGCTTGACTCATTTATTTGGGCTTATACGCCCTTCGGTGCTTGAGCTTAATTTTCTTTATCTAGGCTTTTAGGCCGACAGATGAGGGCTTTGTCCCAATTGGATTCCCATTTTGGTTTCTTGCCAAAATAGGATTTGGGTTTCGGATAAAGATAGGATTATCATTAGTTTTGTAGCTCTTGTATAGATCTCGGGTTAGGAATATGATATCATCACTCATTATCCTATTAATTTTTGTAACAATTTCAAAGATTAATAAAAAAAAAATTCGCCTTTCAAAAAAAAAACAAAAAACAAATTGTAAGGCTTGAAACTCCTCCTCCCAATAAATCAGTGTTTTTGTATTTATTTTATAACTATTTTAGTATATGGGCAATATTGATCCACTTTTTAAGTGGGTGATATAAAATTGGATTCTAATTTTACTCACAAGTCATAAAATGTGAAATCCGGCTATATTAAATTGTAATACTTAGTAAGGTCTCAATTCTTGAATCTAACCCAAATTTTCGGTTCATTAATACCTTGTCTTGTTATAGCATGACAAAGGGGGGGATTTGTCTTACAATAAGAGAGTAAGAGTACATATGTTTTGTGCATGGGGTGGCACGTGGAAAGCAGGCATACCAAATGGGTTTCTATGATGACAACATACTAGGTGACAAGGACCTAGGAGACTGAAATGGAAGTAAAAGAGAAAACTCGGCTAAGGTTTGAGCTAAGTTGGACAGGGGGAAGGAAGAAAGAACACGAAAGAAAAGGGAAAAACGGGAGGAGATGAAGGAAAAAAGGCTAACACATGAGGGAATTATGGAAAGTGTGTAAGTAAATATATTGAAGGAAGTGGTTGTTTTTTTTCTTTTTCTTTCTATAGGTTCTCTACTTGTTTAAGTGAGAGAGTGGCGTAAACATCTGATTTTGTTATGTTGTAAATGAGGAGCTTGCTAAGGTGGATCGTTACATAAAATATATTGATATTTGGATTAATATAATACTCCCTCCGTCCCTAGATAAGTGTCCGGCACACAAAACTAGGCTTTACAAAATATGCATGTTTTTCATTAAAAAATTTAATTTTTTTCACAATCTAATAAAACTCATTACTATCTATTGATTTGTGAAATTTTTTTGATTTTTTTAACGAAACAAATGCATCTTTTTGAAGGCCTAGGTTTGCGCGTCGGACACTTATTTAGGGACGGAGGGAGTAGATAACTTCCGGACGGAAGGGAAAAAAGTCTCTGTTTGGTTAGCAAGAAAAAGATAATAGAAAGAGAAAATGATAGGGAGTGAAATAAAAAAGGGAAAATGTATTATTTTCCTAGTTTCCATTTGATAAAGATGAAAGTTTTGCAAGAAAATAAGAAAAATATTCTATCATTGTTTTTTTTCCGGTGCAACAGAAATGACTTCTATCAATGTTTGAGGAGGAGGAGGAGAGTTGCAAAAGAAGTGTACAAAATAAGAAGAGAAAAAGGTGGATGCGATAGGATGAAAAAGAAAGTAATGCTAATTGTTGTTGATTTTATTTTCTTGCATATTTGTGAGAAAAAATAGCGCAAGTTTATTGGCTTACGGTTGTACGAGAAAGTTTATTTTTCATCACATTCTAGCTAAGTGAACACGAAAAAGTACGGTTTTTTCCCTTCGTTTTCTGGTAATTTCTACCATTATCAACTAATTAATCAAACGGACCAGGAAAACGAAAACAAGCATAAATCGATCAGTATATTTCCTCTTTCTTGTTTCCCGAAAATGGGCAACCATCTAGGCCTGTTCTTTCTGATGCCATTTGACTTTGATTTGAGGGCATGGTTTCGCAGCAAAATAGGTATAGGGGCTCCTGTTTCAGCGGTATTCTGAGAGCAGCCACTTTGTGCATATTGCCAAATGTTAGGTCTGTCTCCAATATTTCCCCGCCCATGCTCCCAATGATTAGGGACTACATGGGTTCTGTTGTTGTTGTAAATGGGCAACCATCTATTTAATCCTTCTTAAGTACAACAACTCCCATTAGGAACCAAATACCTTAGTGATAAGACGTGTTTGTATTTAGTTAGAGTTCTCCTGCCTTTAAGATTCCTAACGATCTACGATTTATCTACTTATAGATATATTTACAAGCAATGCTAAGAACACAACGTTAAAACACAGGTACGGACACAACTGCATTTAGAGTCGTTCGATAGACGTGGACTCCATACATCGGACGGCTTCAATGCGACGGTTGTGACCAAAGTTGGGTTTTAACGTTAGACTTTTTCTTTTATTTCTCCCTACAAGTAACCTCCATACACATCCTGCCGCCCGTATTCGTGTGTATATATACCCCATAACAAGCTCTGAACGTACTAATGCAATTTCCCAAGTAACAACGTGAGAATAACATAAGAGATGTAAGCCAGAGAGTTGAGATTCATACCCAAGGGATATGTCTTCAGGCTGACGGATGAAGAACTTTTGATCCACTATCTCGAGAGGAAGTGTAAGCATCTATTCCTACCTTGTAATGTCGTTTTTGAGTGTGAGATTTACGGGGTTGGGGACAAAGCGCCATGGCAGATTTTCACCGAACAAAACCCGTGGACAGAATAGAACGTACCATCTATATATGTTTTCACATGGTTGATAAAGGCCAGCAAGAATGGAGACCGGGTGGCTTGAATGGCCGGTTGTGGCACTTGGCATGCAGAGGACGAACAAGGTGGTGTCATTGGGTCCAAGTGGATGTTGTGTTTTCGGATCAATAATGAATCGGGTCCGAGAAAAGGCCACTGGTACTCATTCGAGGGTAGTCAGATTCTTTGTAAGATAAAAAGAAACGACTTAAAGTTCACCAAGAAATCTGTGAGGAAAGCAAAGAATGTTGAGGCTGGTAGTGTTGACGACGACATTGTAGTCTTGAAACCAGCAAAGCGGCTAGAATGGAGTTTGTGCTGAAACAGATGATGGATTGTAACATTGCTGCAGAACCAGAAACAGAAGTTGTTCCGCTTTCAGAGGATCAAATTGTGCAAGAACCGGTTATGATTAGTGGTGATCCTAATGGTCTAATGTTTGATCTTGAAGAATTTGAAGCACTTTTGGAAGAGGAGAGCAAGAAAGTTATTCACCCGAGGGCATTGTGACAGTGCTGCACCTGTTCGATCAAACCATACTACCGTAATATTAAATACCAACTTTAACCTCGCTACTAAGTATTTTGAAGAACCAGAACATGTAGTTGAGCAGCAACAAGGGTTTCCGCTTGTTCGTGATTCGTTTGGAAATATGTCTTTGACTACCTAAGTTGTTCCCTCAGGCCTTGCTTCAGTTCCAGAAATTGAACCGCCACCAAAGAGTTCGTTGACAATTGGATGTAGTACTTAAGTATTCGAGTCTTGAGCTTATTGAGGGTGTAGCTGAACATCTTTTGAATACTGAAATCTTATTTGAGTGCTGAGCTTCTACCTAGGTATCAAGAGTGTAATAGGTTCTTGCTAGAGTTCGGATGCCACAACAGATCGAACCTTCACCAATATATTTTGTTTCCAATGATATGCACGTTTAGTTGGACCTTGAAATCATATCGGCACTCAAAAACATGCCGTGGCCAAACAACTGCTTCCCTCAACATGGGCATGGGGGTGTTTCTCCACAAAAGTGCAAAAACCAAATCGGCTTGGAGTCGCGGGCGTGCCAAGGCAGAATTGCTGCCCAAATTTGTATGAAGGCCTGGAAGCCTCAATCTGACTTCTAACTAGACAAAAGTGCACGGCGTAAGGGTGGAGACCGTGCGGAGGTTCGTGGTTTTGCCTTGTCGGGAAAAAGACTTAAAATTTCCTAACTGTGCAAAAAATGGAAAGAAAAGTAGAGTAAGGCCTAAAACAGAAATAAATGGACATTGTTAACGGTTTAACAAAGTTTGGTTACTAGGAAATGAAATAAAATCTAGGCTTGGCTAGATTGAACGGAAAAGTAAAGATAATTGAAAAATAAATTGGCATAAGCCGTAGGCTTGATGGTCATGGACCTAAAGATAAAAATAGTTGAAAGATAATTGAAATGTAATTTAGATAAGCCGTAGGCTTTATGGTCGTGGACCTAAAGATATAAGATAATAGAAAAATAAATTTGCATAAGCCGTGGGCTTGATGGTTGGGGACCCTTGCCAAGGCCTTCAACTCTGGTATTTATAGACAGATGTTCCAGGCCTTGAGCTGCTTCCAATGCTTCAATGCATGGCTGCCATGTGGCCCTCTTAAGCTGCTTCAAAATACTCCAATGAGAGGCCTTCCTTTTGACCAAAATGTGCTCTTTACTCCAAAAGACATGGCCAAGGCTTGAAAAATCCTTCCTTCTTGCATAAAATTTTGCAAAAGGGCAAAATGATTTTCAGCTTCTCAAGCACCCAGGCCTTTTGAGCAGCTTTGACACTCAAGCCTCTGTTGGAATTGACATTTTTTAGGCCCACCGATGCTGAAGACAGAGACTTTTTCAGGCCTTCCTACCATTGTGTTGGTCCTTGCATCCCTTGTGGGCCCTCTAAATCCTCTGATCTTGACCCCTTATGGAAGAAGAATCGAGAAATAAAGGCTCAGCTAAATCTGAGTGAGCTGCTTGTGAGCAGCTTGCTTAGGTCTACATGAATCATTTACCAGCAGCTCCAAAGGGCTGCATGTACGCCACCTGTCCTTGGCCTTGCTTTATGCTGAAGGATGGGGTCTACACAGCTTACCTAGGTCTCTCCAGCCACCGACTGTGTCGGGATTGATTGAGGGTTCGTTTGTTTATTCTGTTTTTAATGTGTAAGGGTATTAGTGTAACTTTGCAGAGTAATTAGAGTTAGACGTAAATTAAAACATGACTAATCCTTAATGGGAATTTTACCCCACTTCTTAAGACCGGCCGGTAAATCTCTGAAAAACTAGTCCGAGCTTTGATTAGTTGGGCCAAGGCCTGATTCTACCAAGCCCCAAAAAGCCTTGCAAGCCCAAGCCTGGAGAAAAACCCAAGTTTTAACTGATTTGGACCTACTAGGAGGCCTTATTGGTTCTAAGAACTGGCCTAGGCCTGGATAAAATTCTCGGACTTAGTGGGTCGACCCAAGACTTTGGCCAGTCATGAGCCTGAATTTGTGAAAGTGATATTTTGGACATTAATTTGTCCCAAGTCTTTGCAAATTCAATTTGCCCTTTTGCATTCAAACTGGCACAATTCTAAAGGTGACCGATTTGTAAGACTTCTCAAGGCCTGAAACTACCTCCATGCCATCTTCTATTTTTTTTTCTAAATTTGGCCAAAAATGGGTGTAAACAGGGGATGAGATAGATTTGCTGCAGAACAAGGAATGGAGCTAGCAACATCAAGAGCAAGAGATTAAACATTGTTTATAATGGTATGTTTGTTGTCGTGTGTGTCACAGGAGGGGAATGAGAATCAAAGGAAATTGGATCTGTAGGCTTCATTCATTAGTTGTTCATTTTTCTGTGCTTTGGAATGTTGAGTTTCTTCTATTTTTCTAATGGTTTGCTTCTTCTATTTACTTATTGGTTTGCTTTTTATTTACGGTATGTAGCTGCGCAGAATTGCAACATACCAAAGGGATAGGAAGGAGTCACTCTGTCATTTATTACCCTTGGGGTAGTTTATGCCAACATGATTTTGTCATATATGTTGCAAGTAAAATTATATTTGGTGGCGATGTGATGAATCGAGCAAGGGAGTTGGGCGGGCGAAAATAAAGTATGCATACATGCTGGTTCCATATTAATTAACTGAAAGGAAAGTATTCAATTTGAAGGGGTGCAATTTTCCTACCAAATGCTCCGTGGAAGTGATATGTGAGTTGCTTTGTTTGGTTTTGTGGAAATGAGTTCATGATGGAAATTATTTCTTTGAAACTCCGAGAATATCTCTTTATACTAGCTGTAACAGACCTACCATTGTCAAAGTGAATGGTTAAGCATATCTCTTTATGTTGCATACTTTCAAAACAAATGCTTCCAAATTCCGAACCAAAAAGATGAGAGCTGACATTCAAGAAAGAGATGCTGTGACTTCCCATTTTGAGGGAATTGCAAAACGAATCACTTCAGATCAAGAAAAACTTAAGAAATTAAACTCCCAAGTTGCGTTTTTTGACCCTTCTTTTTATTCATGGTTAATGTGGTTGGAATTTCTGGAAGCATCTAACACTGGTTAGATATGAATAGTTTCAATCGTCACTGATCTCACTTTCTTTACCGAAGAGCAAATGATCTCCCTTACTGTGAACTTCTAATACGTTTACTTGTGAAGGGTCAAGGGTATGTCACCCATCCTTAGTTTTGGGTTCAAATTTCAGCTCATGGTTAGCGATGGAGAACATCATTTGACTTAAGGTGAGAGGATGCAAAGGCATAGGAAGAAGGAGTCACAATGTCCTTTATTTTTTTCGCAAGGTAGTTTATGCCAACAGGATTTGGTTATCTGGAGACCACATGAATACGTGACAAATGGAGTTAGGCTGTTGAGTGGACGAGGCCACCCAATTGCATAGACACCGGTCCTATTATAAACTGCAACATAGACTTAAGTTTGATGCAGATTATTAATTTAACTCATCATGGTTGCAATTTTCTTCTTAGATGTTCCTTAAAAGCTGTATGAAGATTTGTTGCTGCTTCTTTTTTGGTTTGGTGGAAACCACATCAAACATGGAAATTATGTTTTGAAACTTGGAGCTCCAAACAACATGGAATAACCCTCAAAACCAAGAAACAACCAAAACAAAATCCAACCCATTGTGACAAAAAACCAATATCCTGAGGAAAATACATAAACGACGTCCACAGCAGGAATTTTCAGGACATTCCCCAAGCCTCCCCAGTAGTCCTATTTTACCGAACCTTATTCAAGGATTCTGTACAGGATCTAACAACGCTCGCGATGATCAACGTAACAATAGGACAGTCAAGGCTTTCCTTTGGAAAGAGTCTGCTAATGGTTTTCCATTCCCCCATACTGTTATATATGTAGTTTTGGAAAATACTCCACACGAGACCAGAAAATGCTTCCAATGTCCAAAGCAAAGACGAAACCCGACATTCGAGAGGGAGATGGCTGTAAAACTCCACACAAAACTGGACAGAGCATGCAGCCCTCTATTAGTTGTGTACCCTTGTACTACAGGGTCCCGGTTTCTGTTTGAGGGATTTGCAAAATGAATCACTTCCCAGTACTTGATCATGGAAAACTTATTAAAATTAAACGATATAGCTGCTTGATGACCCCTTTAACCATTGTTAATGTGGCTGGAAGTTGTTGATGTGGCTGCACTAATTAGGTGCTGATGGTTTTTTTCCCATAACCGGATATCCAGGTCAATTTGCGCGCACCCACACTAAATTCGGGGCTGTGAGAGAAGTTTGTGTGTTTGTGTTTGTGTTTGTGTGAGTGTGTGTGTCGTTGTAGAAGAGTTTTTATCAATATTAGTGTTATTTTCCCATATCGAAGAATTTAACACAACATTTACATCTATTGAGGGGAAAACTAAACTCAAAAAACTACGGTATTGACTGGTACCGGAAAAGAAAAGTAAATTTGAAAGTAATCTTGTATTATCCAGTATTGACCAGTATCGACCGGTATTTGTGCTAGAAGAGGTGTGGAGTACCATATTTGATCAATACCGGTACGTGTCAGCCGGTACGATACTCAAGTCCTTGGGTACAACTACACGATTACTATCTCCAACTTTGTTATGTTAAAATGTTTCAAAAGCGTTCAAACGGTTAAAAGGAGGTTCCACATTTGTGCTATAGTCTGCTACAGTAGCCTGTTGTGTAATGTGTACATAGATACTTTAATGGGCTGGTTTATGTTCTCAAATGGCAAGTCCGCTATCTCAGGAACATCATTTTTTATTGCAGGTCGCGGCTCCAGAAAATTGCAAGCGGAGATCAAGCACGTGTTTAGATAGATAAATCGTTGTGCAGATGCTATTGCTAAATCTAATATAGTTGGTAATGGGATTGAATACCTTAGAACTATGTCTGTTTTATCTTAATTTATGCTAGTACCCTTTTTTTTAATTTTTTATAATCTGCTAGTACCCTTAAAAATCAAAATAAAAAATAAAAAATCCAGTTGGTGCCAAAATTACTCCATCGAATCTATGGTTGCATTTGGTGATAGTTCAAAAGAAAGCTACAGATGATAAATGGGCAACTCCAGGGGGTCTGGCCAAGTGGTTATGAGAAAACAATATATAAGTGCTCCACCAAGTCGTGCCATGCAATCAACAGATTGATTTGCTTGACGAAAGATGTGGGCAATGGTAGAACTGGTTCGAGTTGCAATTCTTCGTGTCTCTTCAATGATATAGCGCTGGGGATGATCAGGAGGTGACCCCTTGCAAAATTTGACCGCCACGCTTGAGTCTGATTCGACTTTAACATTATTCATGCCTTCGCTTAAGAATGATTGTGAGACCCCGATAGATCCCCCGAATTTCTGCATCCAAACTGCAGTTGCTAGAGGATTTGTCGTTGGTCATAGAAGCAACCAGTTGTATTCAGCTTAACTTGACCTGGAAGAGGTGGCAACCAAGATGTAAGATAATTGTTTGGAATCATTGACGGATATAGCCGACTCTTTTTAATCTCTCCTCGTTCATAGTGAATCCTCTCTCGCTCCTTGACCCATTGAGTATGTTTGAGCTTATACTTAGGCGATAATTGGATTATCGGTAAAATTTGATATTTCGTAAACACTCTTACCGATATCCTATCAAGCTGATTTTTTTAAGGAACAATGAACAATGTATTTTAAACAAAATGAGTAGCTCCGAATCCTCCAATCATTCTTTTGGGATCTGAAAACTGTCCAAAAACAATCTCTGCACGCGGGCACATGCAGATTTTTTTGTCTGTGTGAATAGCACAACTAATATATATACCAGGAAATTTGTCTTTATTCATGTGAAAGTATTAAATTGCTCTTCCTATGGGATAAAGTGACTCAAGAGGTCAGGGTCATTTAGTAATTGTACATAAATAAAGGACAAAAAAAAGAAAGAAGAAGAGTGCCAATGGCCTAGGAAAAAAAAAGAGTGCCAATTCACTATCCAACTCATGCAACATTCTATGATCTTTAGAGCTCAACGATTACCATATAGAGGCTCAACAGAAATTTCGGAAACATAAGAAACCAGCACCTTATCAAATGTCAGTAATGGCACAATTTCTCCCCAAATACAAAGGTTTCACAAATTGTAAAGCAAAAATACCTACCAGATTTCTAAACTAAAAATCATTTAGCAACAGAAGTCCAATAACGAATCAATCTACTTTTTTTTCCGCTTATACTTGGGCTTTGGAAACTCAAGTGGGAGGGAAAGTGTAGCCAACCACACCTTGTTCTCGCTCATAAGCTTGCAACCAAGTTGTTCAAAATGTTCTCTCACTGTATTCTTGTGCATTCTCAAGTCCTTGGCAATATCTGACAAGGCCGTCGTGAAGCCATCAGCAATCAGAGTAAGAACCAAGACATATCTGATCAGAAGATCCCTCTCCTCATCCGCAAGCCTTTCTCTGCCTAAACCGCCAAACATGGTTGAAAACTTTTGAGCTAAGATGCTTGGGATTTTATGATGCTGCGCGGAGGAGAAACCTTCCCATGAATGTTTATCCTTGAACTTTATGAGATGGTTGATGTATGAGAACACACAAGCAAGCGTTTTCTTTTCCACCTCATCCTAAAATCGACGACACACATCAATAGGTTATAGAGACGGTCTCAAACACAAACACAAATGAGAATGAATGGGAATCTAAGATGCCACTCAATAGAAAGTTGCAAGGGCAATATGAAATAATAAATCATCTAGCACTTCTATTTCACAACCATGGAGAGAGTTCAAAGAAATATGAAGGCACCAGTGCACGGTTGATAAATGATACTCCCTTCTTATAAGGGAAAATTTTAAGTATGGCATACAAAACCAGAACTCAAGTCTATTATCTGTAGGAAAACAGTGGTTGGATGCCGGAAATGATGGCGTATATGCCACAATCTGCCTGTGTTAACTTAGATTTAGTATTCCAATGAACCCGCAGCCAACCGCAGAAACCTAGTTCAGTATCACAAATTTTCCAACAGACCAAAGGAATTATACCAAAAACTCCAACCTAATCATAAATCAGAGAGCAGCAAAATTTTAAACCTCTTGCTTACCTTTATAGATTCCAACCTATGAAGTCTGTTGCAAATAAAGCTTGGGTAACCATCTGGTGCTACCTCTGCTCCATCTTGCAAAAGCTCGAGAATGTCAACGAGGTAATCCCACTCTCCCTTGAAAATAATCTTGTCCAATGGATAAGCCATCTGTGGTGTGGTAGCACAAGAATCATGAGGTGGAGCATTACGAGAACTGTGCATGACAGCACTTTCAAGGGCCTCTTCATTTATCTTGACTCCCTCAAATTTTCTGCCCAAAACTTCCGGATCTTCTTTTCGATGTAAAGCCTCAAATTTCATCATCTGCAACGTGAATCACATATTTAGTTAAATTGACAGAAACTGCTGAAAAAACTTAACTACTAAAAAGAATAGAAGCCACAAAAGACAAACTCCAGAAGACATCCTCCTTTCTCATAGGTTTAATAGACTATGCTGTCCACCATCTGATGGACCTTCGCAGTTAATTTCAGGCAGTAAAAGCTTCGGATGGCCGTAAAATTGGCAATCTTATTAAACTGATTTCACAATAACAAACTATCATGATTCTAATTGCAGATTGAGATGACCTGCACTTCTGCAGATTAACATACATCCCTCAATAACGTAAATGACAGGGTTAATACCTCTTTTCTCCTCTTCTTCGTTCCAAACATGAGTGTGGTGTCTCTCATTTTCACGTGCTTCTTCTCTGGAGTGAGTTCTTCCTGGGAAGGTTCCTTGACACATAAATCCAGTCCTCTGACCCTTGGTTCCAATCTAAATATCTGCAGAAACATGCCCAACAAAGCCAATTCTCTTAATATTAGTTCTGCGTACGCCACATAGATTCATTTATATATACAGGGAAAAGTACAGGGAGCTAGGCCCTTGTGTCAAAACAGTCCCTAGGAAGGACCCTAACATGAATATCTGAAGTTTCACAGTTCCCTTCTTTTGGTAGTTTGATTTCCTCTGAAATTGTACCATTTAGGCAACAGTAATCATCTAAAACTCTCCCAACCGTCTTGCATGGCAATGAAATCACTTACTAAATCAATTGGCATAACCCTTCACGAGGTTTCCGTAGCATCAATTTACAGGTAAAAAACTTGGCAATCATCCATGGTGTTTTTCTCTCATTTTAGTTTTGTTATGTGAAAACCCAATAGCATCTCTCAGCTTACCTGCTAGCAGATGATACTGCAGTCACAAAACAGGACAGAACATCTCCAGCCCTCACCTTTCTTTTTTAACTCAATATTTGAGCACCCTTCACTCAAAACTATAACAAATCAAAAATAAAATTGAGTAAACTCAATTTTTACTTTTACTCAAATTTTGCACGATATTTTGCCCTACCAAATTTACAATCATGCCATTAATGAAGCTTCTACTTAAATTTATGCTTAGATTTGGGTTTGCCCATTGGAATGCTTCATCCTACCAAATGAAGCTTTCTATACTCAAATTTTGCAAGGATACTAATTCCTTCAAAATCTACAGTCATGCCATGAATAAAGCTTTTACTCAAATTCGTGCTTAGATTTGAGTTCACCTATCGGAGTCTTTTACTCAAATTTTGCAAGGATAATTATTTGCTACGAAATTTACATTCATGCCATGAATGAAGCTTTTACTCAAATTCGCAAGGAGATATTTCCCCCACCATATTTACAACCATGCCATGAACGAAGCTTCTACTCAAATTTGTGCTAATAATACATGGTTGCACATTCGAGTGCTCCATATATGGGTTGAGGGGAGATGCTTGACTCGTTAGAATAGATTGGCGATGATCGGCAGAAGTCTAAAAGGGAAGCTGAAGATAGGAAAGTGGCAAGTCAACTTTCAAGTTTAGAAGAATTCAAAACGGAGAGAAAGTATAGGTTCCAGCTAACACGGCTTTTTGAATCTCATTTACTTCGGATTCCCCGAGTGGAGAATTTCTTTTCCACTTAACTCACGAAAGCCATTGGCTAAGACACGTCTTCTTGCTTGAATTGAATTCCATCCCGATACCAAATGAAATTTTAATCGATTTTTATTTTTTACTCGCACGAGTAAGGGCTAGAAAATTACCTTGTTGGAAGCAATGGGAACAATCTTGAGCGTTTGCAACTGCTTATCAAGAACACCAAGAGCATAAGTACATAGCTGTGGCGCAGTGGCCTCACCTGAATAGTTAGTACCGACGAAATCGACTTGAGACCCGTTATTAGGGCTCACAACGAGCTGCAACCGTTTGGTCCACTTCTCGTGCCTGAAAACCCTAACCGTGGGTCCATCGGCTTGGTTCTTGAGAGGAACGAAGCCGGAGGGGAAGTATCCGACGAAAGGAGAGACCTTGTTAGGGTTCTCGCCTAGGGTTTCGATCTTTACGTGGATTTCTTCCTCCTCTCTGTTCTTCTTCTCCGTTTTCTTGTGCTTTTTTGGGGTTGGGGTGTTCTGTTCTTCTTCTTCCGCTTGGGTTTCTGGTTTCTCTTCGTTCGTTTCTGCCGTGTGGATTTGATCAGTCTTTGCCATGGTTTCTTAGGAGTGGAGGTTTCTGCCGCAATTTAGGGTTGCATGGGTTGCATGTGAGCTTTACAAGCCGCCGCTTTATAACATTTTGGCTTAATAAGTCTAAATGTTTGTACTTATTTAATTTTTTTTCACATTTGTTTCTTTTGCATTAAATTTTTGTAACTTATTGAATCGTCTCGTCAATAGGAATCAAAAAGTAAAAACAAAAATTGAATCGAAACTTATAATTTTTTGAAAAAGACAAAAATTAAGTCGAAGAGACTGTTTTTTTTTAATACTTATTTTTGTATTTACTCAAAAAAATTATGAATTTCGATAATGATTTTTTACTTTTTCGATTCCTATCAGCGAGACAAATCAATAAAAATCACAAAAGTTTGAAGCAAAATAATATTGCAAAAAGTTTTTGAATAAAGATTATAAAAAAAATGTTACTTAACTTCTTTATCCAAAACCACCCTGATTTTGGTTTTTGTTCTTTGTAAGGAATAATCCTGTAAATATGAATTCTTTTCTCTGGCTCTGTTTGTTTCAATGTAAAAAATGTTTTACAATGTAAAATATTTTCTATGTAAAACATTTTTTCAGAAAACAAATTTCAAATTTTTATTTTTCAGTATTTGGTTGGTACTTGAAAATATTTTCAAGAATCAACAAAATAGTGTAGAGGGAGAGGGGGGAACTTAAACGGTGGAGAGATCTGAGAATATTGGAATTGAACGTTGGTCAGGACTGACGATCGAGGAAACTGAGTAGTGAGAATTGGAATAGAATGCAGCAGGTTCATTTGGAAAAATAACTTACGGAAGATTTAATGGTAAGTCATTTTCATCCGATTGATGGAGTAAAATATTTTCTTAATTTTTTACACAACTAAACACCGAAAAATAGGTAAAATATTTACGCCCAAACAAACGGAGCGGGATCTATTCTAGATATTCCCTTTGTCAACCTAATTTGCTTTCCACCAACAGGTAGACCGCAGACGTAATACTCCTTCCTAATTTTTTTTCAGCACCGTACCAATTTTCTTCGGATCAATGCGTAAAACAAAAAAGATACTCCGTAGTGACCAGGTTAGGTTTTTTTTTTTTTTTTGATCATAGTGAGAAGGAGCGACAAGCGTACCAGTTCCTCCTGGATGTGACCATAGAGTTTCCGCGCGACCAGGCAGCTGACTAGCTGTGGAATATTCGGTTTGAGCCATAGCAACTACCCGTTAGAGCAGACTGTCACCACAACACCACTTAGACCACCTAGATAGTAGATGGAGAAAGGCCCCCACGCGAAACCAGATAAATCTTAGGGATAAGAGGATTCTATTCCCCAAAAAAAACTTGCCTCCCCTCTCTCTTCTCTCTCTCTTCAAAAAAAAAAGAAAAAAGAAGCAGCTATGGATAAATATTTTAATGGGATAGTTTAAGGTTTCAAATGACAAGAGCAAGTCCTATTTGGTGCCAAAATTACTTTGTCAAAGCTATGGTTTGGCAGCTGTTCAAAAAAAAAAAACACCTATGGTTTGGTGCGCTTCAATGCCATTTTGCAAACAAAAAGTACTGAGCTCGTTCCCCCTTTAGTCTTAATTATTACAAAGATTAAAAGGACAGCATCATATTTTTAATTATGTGCCCATGGCTCATCTCACTGCCGTTAGGCAAAACCGAACCAACTCACGAGAAGAGACGGTGGAATCGAGCGAGCAACGTTCCACAGCCCGCCGATCCAAGCCTTGCCGTTAGGTGAAGGTAAACCGGCAGGTCGAAAACCGACAGAAAGAAACATCGTCCAAGAGAGAAGGCAGCAGCAGGGAGCAGAGCTGACGAGAGAGGAAGGTGCGAGAGCATGCCATTGGGAAGAAACGTCAGCAACGAGAGACACCACCAGCAAAAAACTCCTCCACGAAGCAACCCAAATGCCGAACGAGTAGCGCCGTTTACAGAGCCCTTCGCCGCCAGATCCACTGCCAACACCTTCCCCGCACCATGCCGTTGGGAAGAAACGCACCACCGGCAGAAAGCTCCTCCACAAAGCAATCCCAACAGCAAATGAGCAGTGTCGTTTTCAAGACCCACCGGCAACCGATCCGCCTCCCTCAACACCACAGTCGCCCCCTTAGTCTATTGTATCGCTTCTGTTTTCTGATTTCGCTCTGTAGCCTTTGAGGCAGTTTTTGAAGTTCAAAAAAAAAAAAAAAAAACCCTTCTCGCTCACGAATTTTAATAGTTTGAAATGTTTCCGATCTACAATTTCAAGCTCCCACTCACACATGCGTACTACATTAGAATATACATCAGGTCTTACCAAATTTGGTAATTTAAGTTCTGTTTTTCATTAATTTTCCCTTCTCTCTCCTTCCCTTAACTAGTCCAGTGAATTAATGTGCTAATGCCAAGACAAAGCCGCATATTTCAGGAATAGCCTGCTAGAAACGGCCAGAATGAATAACAGAACAGTTTTTCTGTGTGCACGCTTGAAATTAAGATCACAAAAATACATACAAAAAAAATTAAAAAATAATGCACTAAAAGGCAAAGCTAGTCATTCATTCACTCAATTTTGGGCCATTGTTTTATTCATGCGTCCCATGCAACACATGGCATTATTTTGATAGGATTCAGTGCATTAGCGCTGGTATGATCACACCCACACATGGCCTTATTGGAACACGGGGAAGACGTAAAACTTGCACACAAAAAAACACACCAGTCATAGTAGGAATTTAAAGCCGGCCATACATTGAAAGCAAAGCCCTTAATTTCCTTGCTTCAGTCCCCAAGCTGTCAAAACTCGAGGAACTAGGTATCCTCCAACTCCAATTTCCAAACTGTATACAGGTAAGAGATGCTATTACACACAAGCAGATGCAGGAAATTCATTAGAAGTATAATCACAAAACCTTAAATTGTTAAAAGATGCAACAAGATAACTAGTCGAGTATTCAGAACAAAAACATTCAATGCTCGCATAAAATTTTCAGATCTTTTGGTCATTAAAGGATTCGATCAATAAGAATCATTCAAAGATCTTAATTCTTAAACCTTATGGTATTTTTTTGTTTCTGTATTCAAGGATGTCAAAATGCAACTTCTAAAGATAGTTGGGCTTATTTTTACCGTGTATTATGTATTGCCATTTTATTAAGATAAAAATAGTTCAATACGATGCAAGTCAAATCAAACGTACTCAACTTTCGTGAGATAATTTGACTACTTTTTATTAGCAATTAGACAATAACTCAATAAGTTATGAATCTTGGTAAGTATGATATCCTCCAATGAATACATGATTTCTACAAAAGTAGCTCTTAAAACTCTTGTTTCCTCTAATTCCTAAATTGTAGCAAAACGATCCCATGAAGGATACTAAACCCCGAAAGTGACCCACATCTCTTGCCATATAATGAAGGATCCTCCCTATTAGAAAGTAGTAGTTAGTTTCCGCCAAAACCTTCCACTTCTTTTTCGATAATTCACCTTTAGTAGCTAGCATAAACTGTACTCCGTACTTCAAAAACATTCTCCGAATCTTAGGATTCACGATAATATATTGATATTCACAAGCCAAAGAAAGGAAATTTCGATTCATGGTCTGAAAATTGCCTTGCCACTTGCATGAGTCTGAAGAGCCTCTCCACTTTGGACTTTGAGTTGAATTTTTTAACACAGTATCAGAACTAGGTTTTCCGAAGCTTACAGATATACACAACACTTCGTTGTTAATTTACTCATTCCTTCTTAGTTCGTGTCATAAGCGCACTTTTTCCGTTGTGATCACTATGTTACTATTACTCTTTAATTTACTTCTCCACGCGCAAGTCACAAGTCACACATGTGACGAAATACAAGAGTTTGTTAACTCTATTGCTTATCGCCTCTCCAACTAGTAAATAAGTTTGAGAAGCTTCTCCACTCATTGCAAATTGGCTTCGAGTGGAATGCTAATGATGTTTCACTTCACCATTTTGCAAGCAACGAAGAACCCAAAAAATATTGTCAAACGGCCAGCAATTCACCTATAATTTTCTTTTGGGCTGACACTGCTGAACCTTATTCTGAACAAACTTCAAGAAAGAGGGAAAAAAACTAGATGAATCATGCGCCATGGGATACCACTCTACCTTTGAATCATGACTCAGAAAGGCCATGACTAAAAGGCTAAGATCTAGTTAGGCATAAAACATTTGAGGCATAGCATCAAGTATGAATATAAGTCTCACCTGAGTCGCAGGAATGTTCATCCTAGCCGAACTCCCCAGCCCAAGGATATCTTGCATGGGTATTATTGCGGTTTGGGCCACAGAAGAGAGCGCAGCCCGTATTAGTGCCCATGAAATATCCTCTCCACTTATTGAAAGATACTCCAGTACCTGAAACAAGCAACATCAAAAAACCAACGTTTTAAAAGCTGCTAGGCACTAGTAGGCCGGCCGGGCACCGCCTAGCACCCACGCCTATTAACCAAGGATTAATCAGCACCTAGAGATTAGTTGGGTTTTTCCCTTTTTTTTTTTAATTTCTTCAAAATTTCTCCCTCCTCCCCAAATTTTGAGTGTGATGAACAACATAAGCAGAACAAAACATTTTATAACATCCAAACAGAAAAAGTAGAGCCTACATACACAAAATTTCACAAAGAAACAAAGCCTATAGAGTATATACACATAACTTCACTACATTTTATACAGTGTAGAGTTATA